>PVLD010023800.1:0-26718 GCA_004027595.1 Dinomys branickii | reverse complement strand
CTTATTGCCTGCACACTAAAACATGCACATCCACCAGTTTGCTATACACGGCCTGTTAACAGGCTAGATCAGCCTGCAAATCTCAAAGCAGGGGCAGGAGTACGGTGTGACCCTTTCTTTCTCCCACCCTAACACCCCCGTGCTGTGCTCTGCAGCTGTGGCCCACATTCTTTGAGAGAAACCTGGTGAAGCAGGCCTGCCGAAAGACCCTGAAGGACCTGAAACTGGACTACCTGGACATCTACCTCATTCACTGGCCACAGGCATTTCAGGTTGGAGTTATTCCCTGCCCCGATCTCAAGATGCTCCGTAGAGAGACGGCAGGAGAGAGCAGCTGCACTAGGACTGGGTGTGCCGGTGGGTCACCAAGGAGCTCTCCTGCAGGGTCTGGAAGGCAGACTGGGCCACCTGTGCCCACTGACATGGCCACAAACTGTAATTTTTGGCATGCAGACAACCTGGTACTACTGGGTGAACTTTGG
This sequence comes from Dinomys branickii, assembly GCA_004027595.1. Taxonomy (NCBI): domain Eukaryota; kingdom Metazoa; phylum Chordata; class Mammalia; order Rodentia; family Dinomyidae; genus Dinomys; species Dinomys branickii. The sequence goes on along the minus strand of PVLD010023800.1, from coordinate 26,236 downwards.
CTTGATTCATTGCCAAAGAGAACTCGTGGTGTACTGTTGCAAAACATTATTTCAGGGGTCCACTCTCCCTTCAACCAGAGCACACCTGGGAGTGAAGCCCTGGAGAGAAGCCTTAATGTGGTGGTGCTGAAAGGCCACCAGCCCTCAGTAATGACTCAGTGCTCAAGGTCTGCTCAGGACTGCTCCTGAGACCAATAATACATGGTGTTAATGATGAGAATGAAGGCTTTTAGAATATACTACGAATGAGCTTTAAAATCACTACAGAAAATCCTAAAGGATAAGAACTTACATAACAAGATATACGCATTTAGAGAGTTTACTGAAGCTTACTGTCTTTAAATATGTTTTTTAGAGCTTGATAAAATGCTTTGTACTTGTCAGTATTTAGCATGAGTTAGGATCCCAAAACCTAGTTTAGCAAGACCAGTATGAAGATGCAAATTACAACAAGCTTTGTTTTGTGCCTACAGCCTGGAAAGGCAGTTAGTCCCCAAAGATAATAAAGGCAATATCAACACCAGTAAAGCAACATTCTTGGATACCTGGAAAGTAGGTTCCAACTTCTAAGCGTGCTGGCAGAGTTGCTCCCTCACTAACCCTGGAGACCCACATGGTATGGAGAAGCCTGTGTGCCTTGAGTTTGATTTTCTCACTGTTCTGCAGTTCTTCTGTTTCCTTCCTTGTGACCTGCGAGTTTGGGGTTCACCTGACTCTGCTTACATTCTGAAACCTAAAACTGAGCCTTCAAATGACGTGGAAATATAACACACCAATTTGTGGGACACACAGTGTTTCCAAGATGTGGGGGGCAGTTTAGAATGGTTTGGCCTAATTTGGAGAGCATTAGTGGGGTAATCTGAGGTAATTATTTTAAATTTCCTAACTCTCTGTTTCTTCATTTTAAAACTATCTTCTAATATATATGCAGTGCAATTTAAATGTACAGTGATTTTTAAATTAAAATTTTATTTCAGTAAGATGCATTGGCAATAATTCCCCTCAAAACACCCCCCTTTGCTTTAAACACATTTATCCCATCTTTCTTGATACTTTCTGAACCAATTCTGGAAGTCCTCCTGTTCCATGAGTTTGTTTATGAGTTGCAATCAGTGATACTATGGATGTTGCCAGCCACTGGAAAGGCAGGCTCAAAAAAATGTTATAGCGCGTCCTCATCCACCTATTCACTGAATTTGGTACCCAGGACCTTTGGCTCTTCCCAGAACTGAAAGTTAAAGGTAAATATTTTGAATTGATTCACACATCCAGGCAGCCAGGGCATGTGACTAAGGATACTCACTAAAGAGGCCTTCCAGAACCGTTTCAGAAAGTGGATAGAACATTGGAATGAGTGTGTTGGAAACAAAGGAACTATAGCAATGTGACTTTTACCGTAATACATTTTTTAGATATTGAATATTTTCCATCATTGCAATATTTTCAGTATTTTCCATCATCTCACTTTATATTCACAATCAATATCCTTCAGGATCTGGTAAAGAATAAGATAACTGTCTTGGTTACTTTTCTCTCGTTGCTGGGACAAAATACCCAACGCCCAAAATGAAGGAAGAAAAGGTTTATTTAGCTTACAGTTTGTGGAGGTTTCATTCCGTACTTGGCTGGTTTAGAGACAGTGGCCGACTTCCGGGAAGATGGCGACCGAGTAGGCAGCAGAGAGGGAACCTCCCGGAGGATTGCCACCCAGACAATGGAATATAGCAATATGAGGACAGAAAGGAGAGAGGTGTGTACCCTGAATCCAGGAAGGATCTGAAATGGGAACTGAAGTCCTCAGAAAGACCAAGCAAAACCTCTCCTGGAGGAAAGGATCAGAGGGCCACCATGACACAGTCGGAGGGAGAGAGATGGAGAAGGAGGAAGCCACTGCTTCAAACACACTCTTGGCTGAAGCCCTCGTTCCGGCACTCGGAGCTTCAGCTTTGGAGACTCATGCTCATGGAAGCCTCCCGACTTGGCCAGGGGAGAGTGGAATTCTGAGAGCTGGTCCAGAGCCAGAGAAGGGAGGGTGCAGCGAGGAAAAGAGGCAGTGGCGATTGGGAGCAGTTGTCAAATCCAGCGTGAGGATGAGAAGTTAAGACAGCCACTGGGGCACAGTCCCCACCCTGCAGCATCCTTCCTAATCTGTGCCTGGAGAGAATCAATTCAACTAGTACACAGCCCACCATGCCCGGCTCTGTGCCTGCCTCAAGGCAGTGGCCCCTGCCTCTCCACTGGGTGAGCGGCTACTGGTGGAGAGCAGTGGGGAACCTTGGAGGTGAGACACAGTGGCTCCCAGGGATCCAACTGAGGAGCAGACGGGGGCTCCAGCACCACAACCAGAGGGAGATACAGATGGAGGTTGATTGCATGGCTCTGTGCCCTTCTCACTCCAATATCAAGCAGGAAGCATGAGCTGGGTTGCTAGGACTCAGTGCCCACCCTCAACTCTCTCTGGGAGCACCTTGAGACTCAGCAGCTTGAGCAAGCACCGCCTGTTCCTGGCAACAATGGGACAAATCCATGAACCTCAGGACTTATCCCAAACTATTAATGTGAGCACCAAGAGGGTCTCCTTACAGCTAGCACATATGAACCTTGCATGAACCCATAGCAATGGATTAGATGAAAAGCAGCAGACCAGGAGTCTAAAAAACAACAGCATACTATATACAGCAGACCTGAGAAAAATCCTCCAACTCTATTCTAGAACTAATCTTTAGACTCAGTTCATACCCTGAACTAACACAGTGAGAATGGGCCAGGGAGATTTCAAGCCCTTATACCAAGCATTGTAAGTTTGTCCAATGCCCAGCTGCAAGGGGTGGGGAATGGTAATACTGGAGATCAGGAGGAGGTAAGAGGAGAAGAAAGGGCCTCTGGCATCAACGCAATGGGACAGAGCCAAACAGGTCACCAAGGGCACCCCAAGAGGGGCGTGTGCCCTGTGGCTGCTCCGCTGAGAGCCCCACGGCTGCTCCGCTGAGGGCCCTGCGGCTGCTCTGCTGTGGGCCCCATGGCTGCTCCATGTGGGCCCCACGGTTGCTCCACTCTGGGCCCCGTGGCTGCTCTGCTCTGGGCCCCGTGGCTGCTCCGCTCTGGGCCCCGTGGCTGCTCTGCAGTGGGCCCCGTGGCTGCTCCACTCTGGGCCCCGCGGCTGCTCTGCTGTGGGCCCCGTGGCTGCTCTGCTGTGGGCCCTGTGGCTGCTCCACTCTGGGCCCTGTGGCTGCCCCATGGTGGGCCCCACGGCTGCCCCACTGAGGGCCCCGAGGCTGCTCTGCTGAGTGCCCCGCGGCTGCTCTGCTGTGGGCCCCACGGCTGCTCTGCAGTGGGCCCCGCAGCTGCTCCGCAGTGGGGCCCGCGGCTGCTCCACTGAGGGCCCTGCAGCGGCTCTGTTGAGGGCCCCACTGAGGGCACCTCACAGACTGGACCCACCCCCACCCATAGCACAGCGACGGGGTGAAGCCGGGCGGTCCGCTGTGAGCATATGTGCTTTTCCACCTCTGACCATGGCAGTTTGTATACAGCCATGCATGTTATAGTATAGTCTGAGGCAGCTATATCTCTTCCCAACGTGAGAGTCCAAGGGTATAGATAAACCCAGGAATACCGTTATTATCATAGGGAAGATGACTGATTGAGTGCTAGGGCAACAGAGATGAGGGAGGAGAAAAATTGTATGATCAGATGGGCCATCATCTGTGTAACTGAATAACAAAGGTGAAGGTAACATTATGTAGGACAGCATCCAGAGCCAATTCCCTTCTATGTTCTCTATAATTTTGTATTTCCTCAATTGTTTTTGTGTTAACAGAAGTGAAGATAACTTTATATTATACAGCATCCAGTGCTAATTCCCTACTATCCTCTCTATAATTTGGTATTTCCTTTAATGTTTTTGTGTTAACTAATGTGAAGATAACATTATGTAATACAACATCCAGTGCTAATTCCCTACTATATTCTGTATAATTTTGTATTTTTGGTATTGTTTATGGCTTATTCTGGTTCATATGTCTCCATTCTTTCATTTTTAAAATAAAATTTAAAAGAATAGAGGCAGAGTGGCACAAGGCAGAGGGCAAACTGTTCATGGCAGCAGAGCACAGCAACAACAACCAGAGCAAAAGGGAGGAATGGCTGCAAGCAGCCTCCTTTCTTCCCCCACACACTGCAAACAGCCTACCCCCACCCAGGGGACGTGAACCTCTCACACAATCTCCATGCCCTCCTCTTCCACAGGCTCAGGATGTTTACAAAGTAAGCAACCCAGCTTCCTGCTGAATCACTCAGTTAAACCTCCAGATTCCCCAAGTTGACACAATGTATCAACTATAACATTCCACCCCTTGTCAACTTGGGAATCAGACACGTTTCTTTAAATCAGTTTTCAGGTACAAAGACATGCTTATGTTAGAACCGTAACATTTTTCCCCCATACAAATGAAAATTAAACACCTCCAACATTTAAAGGCACAAAATAAACATTACCATTCCAAAAGGCACCAGTAGGGTAATATAGAGCATTGGGACCAAAGCAGTTCCAAAATCCAGCAGGGCTAACATTGTGTCTTGTAATTTCACATCCAGCATCTGAAACAACTTGTGGCACATTGTGAGCTCTAAAGGGCTTTTATGATTCCACCCCTATGGCACTTTTGGTGGTTACAGCTCCCATGTCTTCTCTCTTAGGCTTGTTTTGCTCCTTCTTTGCAGCTTTCCTTAGATGATCCACGGTCCTGTCTTTTCTAAACTTCTGAGGTCTCCAGGGCACCTTTTGCTTTACACTCACAGCCTCACATATTGCCCTCTCCGGGGCACACTGCCTGGCCTCCCAGGCCTTCTGAAATCTGGGTGGAAGCCTCTTTAACCTCAACTCTTGCATTTTCCTTGCACCTAAAGCCAGGGCCACGTGGATGATGCCAAGGTCTGCTGCCACCTGGAGCAGTAGCCAAACATTCCTCTCTCTTGGCCATAGGGGTCGAGTGCCTGGATTGCTGGGCACACTGAATCCAATGCTAAGGAACAAATTCTCTATGCTGCCTCCATTCTGGAACCTGGTGCGGCTGCCACCGCCATTCTGGAACATGGCACTCTTTGGCTTTCTTCTCAAGGCAAGGTTTCTCACCTTGATAGTTTTGAGGCTGCAAAGGGTGGAGACTTACTGCTTTTTGTGATACCCTCAGGCCATCTATTCCATTCTCTTGTTCCTTTATAGCAATAGAGATCTCATCAGCCTTATCTTTGCAGTCCACAGCTTTACTGGAGCTTCCTTTCTGGCCAAACTCACATTTTAAATTATCTTGCTGGTCTCTTTGCTTGTGATTGTCCATATAAATCTGGCTAAAAGCCCCTAACAATAGCCATGTCCCAACATTTGACTGCCTTGAAATTTCTCTTGCCAGATTAATCAGTCTGCTGCTACCCTTAATCTCAGTCTTAGGCAATGTCTCTGGACATGAGCAAAATGCAGACAAACTTTCTGCCAAGCTATAACATGCATTATCTGGAGTCCAACAGCCAATGCAGTCCTTCCCAACAGAAACCTCTCGAACCTGGTCTTTGCTGGCAGGATTTTTACCAGCCTTGTGGTCTTCCAAGCTCTGACCAGACATCTCCAAACCTTTCCAAACTCTTCCCACAAGCAATTTCCAAAGGCTCTTGAACCACATGGTCAGGTATAGTCACAGCAACGACCCCACTCCTGGTATCAAATTCTGTCTTCGTTACTTTTCTCTCATTGCTGAGACAAAATAACCAACGCCCAAAATGAAGGAAGGAAAGGTTTATTTAGCTTACAGTTTGTGGAGGTTTCAGTCCATACTTGGCTGGTTTAGAGGCAGAGTGGCACAAGGCAGAGGGCAAACTGTTCATGGCAGCAGAGCACAGCAAAAACAACCAGAGAAAAAGGGAGAAATGGCTGCAAGCAGCCTCCTTTCTTCCCCCACACACTGCAAACAGCCTACCCTCACCCAGGGGGCGTAAACCTCTCACACAATCTCCATGCCCTCCTCTTCCACAGGCTCAGGATGTTTACAAAGTAAACACCCCAGCTTCCTGCTAAATCACTCAGTTAAACCTCCAGATTCCCCAAGTTGACACAATATATCAACTATAACAATAACTAACAGGTCATGAACTTCGCTTGTAGGGCCCATTTAATCGAGGTCTACGAGTGTTACCTTGTCCATTTACAAAGACTATCACAGGGATGGACCACAAGTTATAAATTGACATAGAATCTGTCAGAGGCCTTCCTTGTCCTTGACACAGAATCTGTCAAAGTCCCTCCTTGTCCTGACCTGTGGGCTGGTTTTGGAATGTGGCAATCCCACTTCCTCTCAGTCCCTGCTGAGGTCTTGATGGTCAGTGAGATTGTGAGGCTCCCAGAACAGGATGAACTCTACTGAGGACAATATGGAGAAAACTAGTACCCAGGTGTGAGGACAAATCTTAGCTATCTTGTCTTTTGTATTGGCTCTTTCTAGGGCCTATCCTTATCTGACTGCCTATAATATTTTTATCTAACTGAGTGGCCAGTAGCACCAGCATTATCCACCCAAGAAGTCTATACACTTGTTTGATAAATTCACAAAAATAAGGTTATTAAACTTGAACTTTCAACAGAAGATTTTACTTTTTCTTTGATAATCACACAATTAGTCATAAAATAAATTTGACATGAGCCTGGCAGGATTGACTATGTCAGTGCTGGATGTTTCTGTAAACCCACAACCAAGTCAATAGAAACCCCATTGACCTGCAGAAAGTGGGGGCTGTTCCCTTCCCCTTTCTCTTCCTCTTCTTCTTCCTGTTACATCCTCCTCCTCTTCCCTCTTCCCCCCTTTTTCTCTTCTTCCTCGTCCTCCTCCTCTTCCTCCCCTTCCTCCTCCTCCTCCTTCTTCCTCTTCTTCTTCTTCTTCTTCTTCTTCTTCTTCTTCTTCTTCTTCTTCTTCTTCTTCTTCTTCTTCTTCTTCTCCTTCTCCTTCTCCTTCTCCTTCTCCTTTTCTTTTTCCTCCTCCTTCTCTCTCTCTCTCCTTCTCTCTCTGAGATCAAACCAGGTCCTCTTACACTGAATATACTAGATTACATTATACCCTCAGCCCTGAAACTTCTTCATAACCCCAGTTAACCTTGCTGTGATGGATCATTATCCATTTGTACTCCATGAGACAGCACTAAGTCATACCACCATCTCTGTATTCACTCAATAACTGTATGGTTCTTCTTTCTCAGATCATGGAGGAGCTGCTGGATGCATGTTTGGTAAAAGCCACTGGCAACTCCAATTTCAACCACTTCCAAATCAAAAAGCTCTTGAACAACCTTGGTCTGAAATATTAACCAGTGACTAATTAGGTAAGGGTTGCATGGTAAGGGATCCTGCTCTATTACTTCTGAAGTGTTCAGATGCAAGTTCAGTGCTATGTCCTGAGTCCCATCTCAGGGGTCAGTGACCAAGATGCCTTGGGGAAGTGGGAAAGAGATCTTCAGGTCTAAATTAGCAAGTTGATCAGTGGGCAGCGTTTGATACATGCTTGGTTGGCCTTTTTGCATGTAGAACTTCCCTTGAGCCACGCAAATGTAGGCCAGCTCCCTTGCTAAAGCAGACTTTTCACCCTTGCAGGTGGAGTGTCACCTATACCTCACCCAGGAGAAGCGGATCCAGTTCTGCCACTGCAAAGGCATCACTGTCGCTGCCTACAGCCCGCTGGGCTCTCCAGACAGACCTGGGTGAGGCTTTCCAGGGGTGTGTTTTTCTCCAGATAAACTTAAACTATTATTTTATAATTGCTTAATATTAAATCAAAAAGGCACCAGGAAAAAAAGCACTGTGTATGGCAGTGCACTTAGAACACCCAGATAGGATTAGTGGGAGAAAATGGCAATCTAAGAAAAAGCAAAAGAACATACCTCACCTTCTGAGAATGCTGCAGTTGTGGCCCTCTTGTGGGATCAGCTTTTAAAAACACTGAGGCTCCCAGTGCCCATGGACCTCCCTGTGGAAAGGCCACATAGCTGTCAGGTCCTCCTGTGTGTCATATGTCCTTTAGCCATGCTGTTGTCACTGGAGTGAATCTGTCTCTATTAATGACCGTGGTGATTACTTACACACCAGCCTTCTTGCTTGTCTCCAGGGCCAAGCCAGAGGACCCTTCACTACTGGAGGATGCCAGGATTAAGGAGATTGCTCCAAAGCACAAAAAAATCTACTGCCCAGGTACAGTGTTTGTGGTGTGCTTTTTTTTAAATCCTTCAATACATTCTTCCAGTTTTGCATTTTATTCTTCAGTATTTTCATTTTTCTTAAAACTTGGAGGGGGAAAACTATAAAGTGGAGCCAATAAACATGCTTCCTTAAAATCTGCTGGATTTTGAAGAAACAGAATGTGTATCAATGAAACAGGATGGCCTCTGTTCACCAGCTTCCTGCCCAGCTCTCCAGGAAGCCACGAGACAGGGATCTGGGTTCTGGTGCCAGCTGCACCGTGTCTCAGCCATATGAGCTCAAGCCACCCTCCTCATCCCTGAAAAGGAAAAGTTCATAGAGCTGAAACTCAGTGTAGAGGAGATGAGGGTCCGACAAGTGCCTCTTCCAGTGAAGAGCGCAGGCACTCTTAGCTGCTGTGCCTAACGCCATAGTGAGCTCCAGGGATGGTTTATGTCTCTCTCCTTAGGAGGGGTCCTTGCAGATGAGTGAAAACAGTGTCCCCTCCCCGCACAGGTTCTGATCCGGTTCCATATCCAGAGGAACGTGGCAGTGATCCCCAAGTCTGTGACACCAACTCGCATCACTGAGAACTTTCAGGTGAGATCCTGGCTGGTCCTCTGGTGTCCTGAGAGCACTAGGGGACAGGGCTGCCTGGGCCATTCCTGTGTTGTCCATGGGTAGGTCCTGCCCTCTGCCCTCCATGTTGTCAGCTCTTAAGGCCAGGGAACTGTCCTTGGAAGAGCTGATCCTGGCCCAAGTGTGTGCTGGCAGCAGTGACCAGAGAATCCCTGTCGGATCTGAGCTCAGCAGCGTCCTGTAATCCTGAGAAGACGCTCGGCTGCCCTCACGCAGTTAGGTCAGAGACCACCTAGGAGAGCAGCCGTGATGCCTACACATCTCCTCCCGGCAATGGGGGACAAAGGCACCATACTGGAAGAGCAGTTCTTCGGGAGGAATCCGCGTAGCTTTCAGGGAACGCAGGCACCGTGCACACTGAAGTCCAGGGCCTACACGGCTGGTCTCCCTCCCATTGGAACACCAAGCCTCATGAGTACTGTGCCTGTTACTGAGCTGCAGGTCCTTCATCTCAGCTCCATTAGCCTAAGAGCTGACAAGGGGCAAAGGGTGTGTGAGCTATTGACAATGCCCGGAGGTGACACTGTCTTGTGCAGAATGTTCCTAAGAGAACAATTTGTATTCCGTTACCACAGGGAGAAAAGCCTGTCCAGTGCATGCCGTGGATGGGAGGCCACTCCCTGTCCAAATTGCACAATTTCTACTAGAAAATGCGTTGCCAAGGATGATTTTGAACTCACCTTTCCAGGTCTTTGACTTCAGATTGAGTGGGGAGGAGATGGTGACCATCCTCAGCTTCAACAGAAACTGGAGGGCCTGTGTTAAACCTGGGTGTGTGCTCAGGATGCAGCAGGAGGGTCACAGGGGTCTTTCCACAGTGGTGCAGCATTAGCTAGAAGGGTTGGAAAGCATCTAGCTTTTTTCTCTGAATGTTATTTTCTGACTGTTTTGAAAAATGAACATTGGAGTCTTCAGGGAATTTTTATACAGAAAGACACTTTCTTAAATGTTGTCTATTGAACTTCCAGATGTAGAGCTAGAACAGTATGAGCAAGGCAGAAGTACTCATTCGTTCATTCCCTGAATGATGTATATTAACCTGCTACGTGCTGGGCACTCTGGAGGAGCTAGGATATCACACTGTGCAAAGTCCCTGCTTCCACACACCTAACACAAGTACTTCAAACTGTTGTGCAATAGGAACAAATACTTGGCAGAAAAGTAAAGTGGGAAGAAGATAGGAAGCAGTGGGGCATAATCTGAATTATGTTTTCAAAAGAACCACAAGGACTTCTGCACTGAAAGACTGCAGGAAAACTACTATGCTAACCCAGGAGATGAGAGTGAGCTGACCTGGGTGGAGGTGGTGGATGAGATGAGGAATGATCAGATTCTTGACCTACTGAGGAAAGAGCACCAGTTGACTGTGCTAGTAGATCAGCAGCCAATGATGACTCCAGATTTTTGTTTGCTTCATTTGCTTTTGCCTGCATAACACAAGAATGGCATTGCCCTTCATGGATTTCGCTTGAGACAGGCTTGTGATGGAAGCTAGATATCCAGGAGAGAACGTCCAATAGTTCAATAGTCATGAATTGGTGACCTCAGCAGTAAATTTATCTGGCTTCAAATCTTGAATTATAGCTCCTTGGCTTTTTAGAATATACCGGGGATCCTATGTCCTTTGCCTATACTTATTACCCACAAAACAACCAAGCATCAATTGCAGGGCTGTTTCTCAACTCAATAATGTGAGCTTATTTTGGTGCCATGGACACTGTGTAGTCGCCTCCTCTCCTTCCTCAAACATCTCTCTCACCAGGTGGAGGGAAGGTCTCGGTGTGAGTCCCTTCTTGTGTGCTCACAAAGACAAGTGGAGGAAGAGGCTGAGGGAGCATAAAATGGCAGAGTGCACCAGGGAAGAATGCCTAGTGGACCACAGTTGTTGCATTTGTCCAATAGTTTATCTGCCTGCTTTTGCAGCATGTCACATTTGGAGGAGTATCCTTCTGATGCTGAATATTGAAGCTGAATGATGTGATGAGATTATGAGAAAGATATTGTCTCCTCACTGTGGAACTCACTCCCTGGGAGACTCATTTCAGTCCCGCTTTTCAGAACCCGTGTTGTCCCTGAGCTCACTGCAGGCAGACTGTGGGCGGTGCTGTATGGAGAGCGCCTGTGTTCCATCAGGAGCAGACATCACTGCAAAGCGTGACTCATGACCATTTATTTTTCAGTTATTTGATCTGTGCAGATGTTTGTTAAATGCCAGGAACTCTGCTAACATTGAGGATACAGTAATAAAACTACTAAAAATAATGATAGTAACCAACAAGGGCTGAGTTTATTGTGCACTAACATAGTTTGAAGAGCTGTTCCTCTGGTTGAACTCACTGAATCCAACCTTCCTCAGTCACATTTTACAGAAGAGGAAATGGGAGCACAGGGAGGCCAGGGAACTTGCTCCAGGCCACCTGGGTAGTAAGTGGCTCACCACGATTTCAAAACTAGGTGGCTCAGGGAGAGCACGAGGTAACTCACCCTCTTTCTTCCCTGGCCCCTCCCCTTCCTATCTTGCTCTCCCACATTGCCCATACTAAGCCATCATGCCAAGGAGTCCCTGCTGGCAGTGCCCAAGCCCGGGAAACCCACAAAAGTCCACCATTCATTGGCAGAGACAGGTATCCGTGTAGGGCAGGCTGGAAAGTGAGGGAAAGACCAAACAATAAAAATGTTTTCTATTGTCATTAATCTGAAACTTTTACTTTCTTCTGTAATATTTTTTTATGAAATATCCCAATGAAATAGAAATATACAGAGAAAAACATAATGAGGATCTGGCCCCTCACTTTACAAACTTAAATGCTCAAATTCTACCCAATTCATTTCTTTTTCAAAACTATTGCCTGCACCAGGAATTTTAAGAGCTTCCCTTCCCATAGGGAACCAATGACTGAACCTTGACATTGACTCCTGGCTTGGTTGCTTCAGCTCCTCATCCTCCCTGGTCCTTTACCCAGGTTTCTAGTAGCCAGCCTCAGGCATATGCCTCCCACGGAGACATGACAGCCTGCTGATGCCTCAGACAGCAGAGTAAGAGGGGTTAGGGAAAGTACCTGTCAGTCTGAGTGGACTTCTCAGGTCCCTGTCTCCATTCCTCTCCTTGCTGCTAAAAGACCCAAGGGAGGACTCAAAGGAGAGTGACACTGTTCTGTGTGAACAAACCGGAGTGTACATTTGGAGCAGTAACACCATGAGGCAAGATTACAGGACCATCTTAAAATTCTGTCTGTCATGCTGATAGGGCAAGAGAGACTCCATTTTCTGTTTTTAACTCCATATTAAGAGAGGTCACTTAAAGTCCACTTGAAATGTAGTTGACCCCCACTCTTTGCTCCTTCCCCTTGGATAGTTATCATCCCATTCAAAGGACAGAATAGTTGTAAAATGGGAACAGAACAAACAGGACATATTGGAAAGTAAGCTCAGAGTTGAACTGCAATGGTCATTTGGAATCCTGCTGTCCGACAGCTGATGGGAAAAGTAAACTTTGTGCATTCTTGTAAGGCTCTCAAAAATGAGGTAATGATTACTATGGAAACCTAAAAATGTGCTTAAAACAAAGGTGAGACCCAGATTAGTGTGGACATCTTCTCTGGCTGTCCATCGGCCAGCTCAATAAAGCTTTGTTCATTTCTGCTCCTTCTGTCTCTTGTGAAGGGCATTTCTTGTTGAACTCACTTGCCGTATCATCACTACCTTCATCCAGCCATCAATTTAATGTTACTAAATAGACTGCTGCAGAAAAAATTTAGCTTCAGACCTGTGTTATCTCTGCCAATGATGTATAACTTGAATCTAAACACTAGGAAACATCAGCCAAGTCCACAAGGTGAGCTATGCAATAAAATTAGTGGTCTGTGATCTTGAAAATAGTCAAAATCAAGAAAATCAGAGGACTGTGGAATATCACAGAGACATGATAAACACGGTGTGTGACTAAGCTGAATCCTTTGGCTACAAAAGACATCATTGAAGCAACTAGTGGGATGTAAAATTACATGATAATAATGTATTAAGATTAATTTCCTTATTTCAATAGTTGTAATGATAGATATAAGTGTTTTATGAAGAATTACATACTAAAGTATTCATGGCATATTATATCAGCAAATTACTCTCAAACTACTCAGTAAAAACTGACCTTTGCATTATGCCTGCAATTTTTCAAAATTATCATCAAAAGGAAAAAACAGAAGTATTAGAAAATAAGAAACAAACCAGATTTTCAGTAGAATTAAAATGATTTTGGAAAGAATCACACATATTATTTTTAAGAATCATTTCATTTTGAATATTTAAAAATAAATAGATAGGATCATCCCCTTTTATGATCTCGGTTAATAAAAATGGGGGAAATCTAACTAAAATGAAATGACTGAATTAGAGTGAACTAGAAAACTGGTCTGAGTAGTTCTCAATTAGTATATCAAAATGTCAAAGCTAAAACTCAGAGAGGCAGCAAAAGTGAGGGTTTGTGCTAACAAGGTAACCAATGCTTTTAAAAATATTCTGAGAGGTTGGGGGTGTAGCTCAGTGGTGAATGTGTGCTTAGCATGGGTGAGGTCCTGGATTCCATAAGGTTTTTTTTCAAGGTTTTTTTTTTTTTTTGGTACTGGGAATTGAACTCAGGACCTTGCACTTGGCAAGCAAGGTGCTGTGTCCCTGAGTTATACCACTGGCCCTTCACAATTTTTTTATGTAGAACAGAGAAATGGCAAGAGCTTGTCAAACTTCCAAGGTGTTCTCTGTGGTTTCAGAAAGACAATGCCTTTCTTTGTGTAACACTAAGAAGGCTTTATAATAGTTTTGGTTGCTAAAAATTTTACAAGCAATGAATATTTATTAGCTCCTGGAATTTAACACTTGATACATTCATAGGGGCTGTGAATTGACTTCTGTAAAAACAAAAATTACGCAGGGTTGGGTGTCTTATTGTCTTGGTAACATTATAAACCACAATCTCTACATATTACCTGAGACATTTTGGATGTCCTATTAACTTTTGCAAAGGTTGTTTTTCTGCTTCTCACACTAATGTCCAACTGTGATCTTTATTGACTGTGAGGTCATTGGCTGAGTTCCCAGCATTCTGACTTTACTAACTCACTCACTTCAGCCTTTTAGTTTGGGACCTTTGCTTCATGTCAAACAAGATAAATTGTTAATACACTCTTTCCCATTAAGGCAAGAGCTGTGCCATCTTAGAGGGGTATAGGCTTGTGCACCACAAGTCCCAGATCATTCTTTCTCTTAAAAACCTTTTTTCCTTGTGTTGTGTAGAAAAAGGGTAACACATACCTCACATAACAAGGGTTGTATTGAAAGTACAAGAGAAGAACTAGTTAGAAAGTAATAGTTAGAACCCACAAAACATCCCAAAGTAGTGATAATTCCATTTCCACCAAAACAAGTTTCCATTCTTCTGCTTGTCTCCCAGATTAAGTAGCTCTAGAAAGAAGTTCCTTTGGACTACATACTCTGCTTCTTGGCAACAACGTAGAGCCAGCCCCCAAACCCTGGACCTGTCGAACCCATTTCCTTAATTTTTCCTGAGCTCTCAGAAGGAAAAAGTGATCTCAGGAGAGTAACATTATTTTACTCCTGTCAGAAGGGTGTAGCTTATGTCTTTCAGCATTGCTTGCACTTATTTATAAGCAAACAGTTAATATTCTTCAGTAGAAAATCCAGTTGTGATTTTCATTTTCTAAAGGTTGGTCATTTAATTCCATCTCAGCAGTAAACTGGAAGCCGAGCACTCAGACAAAGATTTAAGACCCCTGCTTCATCATAATTATTAGCCAGGCAACGTCATTCATTATGAATTCACCAGTTAGAAAGCTGGACTTTCACCGCTGCAGCTCCACAAGCTCTGATAAGCTAACAGTTTTGTTTTATCTTGAAGGAAGCCTGCTTCTGTGCCTGAGTGTGTACCATCAAGGCTGACATAGAGCTGTGGATGCTACCTGGGCCACAGTAGAAATCAGGTGGCTGATTCGGGAGCATCAGTCTCTGCCAGTAAGTCCAGAGCCCTAGACTCTCGAGGATGGTAGGGTCTAGCCTCAGTGGGGGTCCCTCACCTTTTCAGCCTCACAGTCTGGCTAGTATCAGATGCCTCCAGTGATCAGGAATTCAATTCCCAACAAATGCTTAGGAACACTTTGTGTTTAGAAAGGTTTTTCTCAGGTGTCTTCCTCTATTTTCTACCTGTGGATCTTAATTCTGTATGCCATTACAACACAGAACATGTCTTATACTGTTCCCCACGAAAACCCTCCAAATATTTAATGTGGCTGTTAGATTCCATGTCATATTCAGTCGCTTTTGATAAATATCTCAGTTAAGGAAACAGTTGAAATTCAACTAAGTTCAGTTTTATGGATTTAAATTATGAATAAACTAGTTTATGGACTAGTTTATTAATATTAAATTGGTAGATCCATTAAATTAACTAAATCAATTAATACAGTTTAAAACTGACATGTCTGAGTCAATAGTAATATTGTTAATACAAAGACTCAAGAGGCTGAAGCTAAATCCCACAAAATGTCAGCGAATTGGCAGTTTTGTCAACATGTATTTCTTTTTTTTTTGTACCAGGCATCAAACTCAGGACCTTGCACTTGCCACGCAGGTCTTGTGCCACTGAGCTATATCTCTGGCTTTATTGGAAGTTTTGTTCTGAGACCATAGTCCAGTGTATAACTTTGCAAATTTAAAACCTCAATTTTAAAAATTAATTTTGGTAGTCTCAGGAATGACCTTAGGGATGACGCATTATAATTTAGTTCATGAAATACTGATACAAAAGACAAAATTATAATTTTCTCTTTTCTAAGAGCTATACCCATTGCACAGACTGGAACATAGGTATACATCCTGGTCTCACAATATCTTTCTGGTAGACAGAATGTTTTAGAAAACTAACTGTAAGGACAGTGCATATAATAAAAAAACTTAAGCCTTAGTCACATGCTATCTCAATTAATCATAACAACGGAGCACTCAGGTATGTGCCTGCTGGCCAGTGAGTAAGTTTTCTCTCAGTAGTGCAGGAGAGAGAGTCTAATAAATTCTGGACAAATGTCTCTTCTTTTTCAAAACAGTGTCACCTTGATCATCTCATTTCCATATTTGGCAGGATGTGTAGTAGCTACAAGTCTTTTCTATATAGACAGTAAGTATTTATTAAAGGAATGATGGAATAAATGAATCACAAATCACTGGGATAGAATATGGCCAGTTGAAATTTGAAAGACTAGAAAGACCAGGATATATTTTGTTAATTTCTTTATTACTTATGGAATATTTTGGAAGCATTTTCTTTCCAGGTAACATTTACGAAAGCTGCCACTCTACACTTCTTCCCATAATTTAGGAAGCACTCCAATCATTAACATTTGTAACTTCACTTTTAGAGCAGTAAGTTGACTCAAAGATGAGATACAGGATATCCATTTGCATTACTTGCCATTTATGAGGGTATAATTTCTGATGTCTTCCCCATCTAATTCCATAGATGTCTCAAAGAGGACTGAGTAGTAGCTCCTGTACTCTGTCTACAGCAGAGAGAGGCTTGGGAGGGGACAGGATGGATGGTGTCACCCCCCCGGACAGGGGAGGATGTAAGGCCATCTGCTTTGCCAGGGAAGCTGAAATACGCTAGAGGGTTTCAGGGAGTGGAGCAGGCTCAGAACCACTTCTCCAATGACTGCCGGAAGAGTTAACTAAGAGGGAAAAGAAGGAAAGTTGAGCACCCTTGAGGTCACCACAGAGGTTATATATGCTGAATCTACAACTGAGACAGTGTGCAGAACCTGGCAACTTTCTGCAGGAGCAACCGGCTACCTGCAAAGGCAGAGAGAATAAGGCTGACTTTAAGCCCTGGTAATTATTAGCAAAGCACTTAGGGGAGAGGGTTCCTAGAGGCTTGGTGGCACCAAGAAATGATTCCTTGATTGTCTTAAGCAGGAGAAGTTAAATCCCAGAGCCTTGAAAATGTACGGCCACACTTAAGGCCAGAAGTCTACTGTGGCTGGCATGGAGGAGACACTGTGAATACATGAAATTTGAAAGTTGCCTGGGTCAGGGCAGGGAAAACAAAGTGAAAGGTCTAATGATTTGGCCTTTTACAGCTAAATTAGTGCTTTTGAAATGATAATTCAAGGATCATAGGCCTAAGAGTCACCAGGGATGCCAGTGAATAAAAAGATTTCTAATGAATCATTTAAAAAAAGAAGAAAGTAAAAAGAAATGGGTTCTTAAACAGAAATCCTCAGCTCCTTGGGCAGGAAATGTTGCAAAGCCAGAGGAAGACTGTGGACCTGGACAGGTAAGGAATGGTTTCTGACAATGAACTTGAGAGTCCCTATCTCCTTCCTCCTGGCTTAAATTTACTCATTTGTATGGTTTATACTTCTATGGATGCTTAAACTTTTCTAATCCTTAGCCAAATGATCCCTTTGTATTCTCAGTCTTTTGTCCAGTCTTGTCTTGTTGAGAAAGGGTCTCACTACATTGCCCAGGCTGGTCTCACACTCCTGTAAATTTGTACTGTGTAACTTCCATGACAATCTCAAAAGACTCTTCTCCGTGTTTCAGCCTCCTGAACAGCTGGGACCACACCTGTGAGCCTCAGCACCCAGTGGTTTAATTCTTTGTTTAATCCCACCATTGTTTGTCTCACCCTCTTGAACTTGAGGTCCCATTACAAATACATTTTGTATAATTACCTCACCTGACTCTCCGCCCAAGCAATTGGACACCTTAGTTAGGACTCTGTTGCCACCCAGTGGTCTTTGGCCACCTCACACATCTATGGTGCCTAGACCAGAAAGGAGGCAAGTGAAACCAGAACAGAGCTGGTCACTTTGGATGTGAGCATTTAAAACTCGAGTTTGCAACGAGAGTAAAGAAAATCATATTAGGTACCAGAAGTATGGAATAGTAAGATTTAGTGGTCTAAAAGAATTTCAGAGGTAGAGATCCTGATGATGGGATGGAAGAATATTAAGTGACAGTACTACCAAAAGAGTACCTGTGGTTATACATAGATGAAAAAGACTGAAGCATGTTAAAGTTGGAGGTCAGGGGCCAAGCACGGTGCCACACACCTGTAATCAAGCACCTGGGAGGCTGAGGCAGGATGGTCATGAGTTCGAGGCCAGCCTAGGCTACATAGTGAGTTCAAGGCCAGCCTGAATTATATAGCAAGACTCTGCCTCAAAAAAATAAAGGAAGTAAGCTGGAGGTCAGAGAACTCAGGAACAGCGGGTTATAAGGGCAATTCACATTCTCTACTCAAAGGTGCACCCCTTAGTGAGGGTCTAAGACATAACTTCTAGATGAGATATAGTTTCACATCATTGGTATTCTCTCTCTCCCTCCCCCTCTCCTTCTCTTTCTAATTTTGGGCACTGAACCAAGGACTCTGCATATGCTAGGAAAATGCACCACTGAGCTACATTCCCTAGAGCCTCACTGGCTTTTTAAAATTAAATTCCTAAAAGATTGTGTGGAGAACGAGAGAAGAGCCTGTGTTTACCCCATTTGAGTTCTCTTGATCCCAGGTAAACTTCTATGTCCTTGAAGGCCTACTTCCTCTTCCATCCTTTCTGATTTTGTAAGTGTCTTTAGGAGTTACTCCACTTCCTCATACTTCTCCCAGGAATCTGAGATTTCTGTACATCTGCTTCCTAGGTAACTTGTTCTTGATCACAAAGGTATTTGGCCAACCTGGTAGAATGTCCTTTACCCCTCAAAGGCAAGATGGTTATTCTAAAGATTATATTTTTCCATTCTTTATCTGATGAACTATGTATTAGAGATCTCTTCCCAGACCCTCTCTTTTGACTCACCTGGGCAGATGTCTGATTCCAATCCTGTTGGGCTTACTACCAGTAGCTCCAGAGCCAAAGTTTTCAGTGGGCCCCCAGGTTCCAGCTGCCTGAATGATTGCTGGTTGATGCTGTGACTCTTCTAGTCATCTCTTGATCCTTACAGACATATCCTAGATGAATCTGTCTTTAAAATGACTTCTTTATCAGCTACAATAATGGACTTATCTACTACAGAACTCTAAGACCCATGCATGGGCAGAGAGAACTGTGCACTAAACTTTATACACATACTGGTTGGCTTTGCGCCCTCTTTCCACTCTTCCTGCTGATTATTTTGAAGCCAATCCCAAACACCATAATTCCAAAAGTAATTTAAACATCAGAAAATTTGGCAAAAATTTTCAAATATTCTTCAGTGTTGAACAACAGTAGTCGAACACAGTTCTTTTTATTTTTCAGTTTCAGCCTTGAGCTACCCCTCTGTAAATTCACAGAACTGAATCTAGTTAGTACCCAAGAGCAAATAAATTACTTTTTGACACTGCTAGTTCAGTAACATGTGATAGATTTAAGTATTCCCTCAGAGTACCTGCTAGCAAATAATATAATGAAAGATCACAGTTTTAAATCTTACTTTTTCCTAAACTTTATAAATTTGTCCAAGTAAAACTTTGCTCCACACAAAATTTTACCATCAAGAGTTATACTACATCTTAACATAGTCTGCTTCAGGCTGTACTGAGTTAGAGATTTTTTCTCCACTGTTTTGAAAACAGCATTCACTTATAGCTGTTCCATACCTAAAATTCATAGAACTTATTTCTTCAATCACTTCAAACTAGGTAGTTTTGGCATCTGAAGCAGAAACACCTCAACAGCTGACTTGTCAGAGACAAGGAAACACACTGAGGACCCTGAGCCTCATTTTTAAATAACTGTTGATGTTTCCCGCCTCCCCATGACCTCCAATCTTCAAGCAACTGTCCTTACTAAAAGATGATATAGTTAAACAAAGTTATTTTCTCAGGAGAAATTTTATTACCTTCTATACCCAAACACAATTTAATTCCCGTTGGTTAGTGGCTTTCCTTGCTTGCTAACAAATGGGCCACTTGCAACCTTATCTACATTTATAATTCTCATTAAGAAATTCTACTGTGAGTAGATGGGACATTTTAAATTACCTAACTGCAACTGCTTGTTGCTTCCACAGGAGTTGGAAGTATTGTAATGATGGTAGTCTGGTAACACTGACATACAGAATATTGTTTTAAAACATAGTATCAATGCATAATAAACACATGCCTTCCCATCTAGTTCAACACTAAAGTAAGCCACATGCTACAGTGATGTAGAGATGAAACAGGGAAAGTCTGCTTTTCCTGTTTTGACATGAATAATAAGCGCTGGTAATATAAAATACACATGCTTGCCGTCTGCAAGGCTGCCATGCCTCACTGAGCAGCAGTGATGAGAGGTCCACAGGTGGTCTCTGTTGCAACTCTTCAACTCTGCTCTTAAAACTGAAATGCAGCCACAAACAATATGTAACCACATTAGTTGGCCATGTTGCAGTAAGACTTCATTTATAATACTAAACTTCAATTTAAAGTAGTTTTCACATAACGAAATGTTATGTTGACTTTTCCAACCATTTAAAAACGTAAAATAGTACTCTTAGCTTGCGGAACATCCCAAAACAGAAGACTGGATGGGACCCATGGGTCACAGTTTGCCAACCATTGTCTAGACTAGTACCTCTCACTGCTCCAGAATGTCATGTCCCTGAGTCTTCATGCAGTTTATCTCTCAACAGCTAAGGCACGTGTGTCTGATTTAGGCATTCAGAGCTCTGGACAGTTTTTGCTACCGGGTCCAGTGGGCATCACAATAGCTAATGACCAGAATGTTCAGGGAAGCACGGACAATTGCCACTGTCCAACATTTATCTAATTTAAGCAAAGATCAAACTGGTGAATCAGATGGGTACTCATGGAGAGGATCACTACTGTGCCCTTTAAATGTTTGAGGGTGATACAAAATACTGTATCTTTGCCGGAGGACTTGGATCCAAGAGCCTTCAACTTAGTCTTTCCCAGTATAAAGATGTATTTCACAGGCCTAGGGCTCGGCTTATCACTCAGCCTCTAAAGAGCCTCACCCTAATAAGGAGGCTGACACTATTCTGAGTTAGCTGGTATCCAGGCCCAGTTATTCATGGCTCTAGGAGTATCTGAGTATTTACTTTTCATTGGGTAGAGTTACTCTATAAATGCCAGTAGGTCCTTTTGAGAAAATACTGTTAATAGCTACTATAACTACTTGCTAAGGTGCTGCAGGGACTTGAAGGGGGCATAGCCCTCAAGCAGTATATTCTAAGTCTGCAAACTATCTCTGTCCTTAGAACTGGACAAGCGACCATGGCTTTTCAGCTGCGGTGCCAACCACTCCAACAACATGTTTGTTGTGTGCCCTTATGTTCCTGTCTTAGGATAATATGGTTTACTAATCTTTGCTGCAGATTGCTGAGGGGTAAAGCCCTCTGGCTATCCCTCTGACTTTGCTGTCCATTAGAAGACTTGCATCTTATCAGCCTTCCTACAGGGTTATTGTGGCACTTACCACACTCAACCAATTCCACCAAACCTAGCTTTCTTGTAGTCTGTGCTACTTCTAACCTTATCACACCTACTGACAACAAGGTGCCTCGTTTTTTTCATGGTGTCTCCTACCGTCAATCATGACCTACAGGTGACAGGCAGCACGGAGTTTTTAACACAGCTGTGTCTCTCTTGTGAACGCATCCCTTTTTACATTAGTGAAGATAGCATCTTCTGGGTCTTCCTGGGAAATATCACAACATAGCAGTTCTCTGGCATTGTACAATAAGTCAGTTTGAACACGCCCACTTTTCTAAATCTTCTGACCCTCTCCTCTGTCAAGGAATTTCTAGCATCCGCACCTCATTTACTGTAGGCACATTTTTTTTTCCCTAGCTTCCAGGAGATACTCCAGCAGTTTATTAGGAATGGCTCCAGATGTCCTGGCCAGGACAAACCAGGAAAGGAGAAAGCAAAGAACAAGGGAAATGAGAGATCACATACCTTTTCCCACTGTTTAGTCCTCTGCCCCCAAATCAGTTCAGAACTGAAAGAAAATAACTTGAAATGTACCATAGTTTGAAGTTCTTAACTGGAAAGCATGATTTAATACCTGAAAAAGATGACTTTAAATACCCCAACATGAAAGGAAAGTGATTGTAAAGCCATTGGACCTGCCCATCATATATCCTAAGTATAGAATAAACACAGTCAATAGTGTTTTTTAAGGCAACAGTAGAAGAAAAACAGGCTGCTCTATCACTGTAGACTAAATCACAGATAACTTAAACAACTAATTGGCCAAGAGTTGCTGTACAAAGGGTGTCTCTGCCTCCTACTTCTTTTACTTATCTTTTTCCATTTAGGAAATGTGTTAAAATAGGTCACTATGGAACACAAAACCACAAGGAATTCTGTCTTTATACATACTGAGAACAAAATCTACTAATTCTGCTTACCGTAATGTGTGAACTGGTTTGTAGGCTGGAAAGTAATAATAAAAAAGCAATATAGAAGTTCTAGTTATGTCCTGGACCTCCTAACTAGCTATGTTATGGACCTCAAGAAAGGAAAAAAAAATCTTGTATGTGGGGATTGATGGGTGGTGCTGGTCAAAGTTTTCATGAGGTAGAGGAACTTGACAAGCTGAGTTTGATTTTGACAGATATAAAGTAGTATTTCCAAATAGAGGGAGCCACAGAAAATGTGGTATGATGATAGGTTTGAGAAATGCAATTTAGATGAAACAAGGACCCCATGTAGGGAAGTAATGGAAAACAAAACTTGAGAAACATACCCTTGACCTGTAACTGAAGAGCATGGAACGGGGCAGCAGGATTTGTATTTCACTGGTGTGTGTCTGCTGTGGTTTGGTTGATTGGGTGCCAAATTCTGAAATTCGTCTGTTGGGCCCTACTCCACACCCCCCAGGTGATGTTAGTAAAACGTGGTCTTCCAAAAGTGGTTAGGTAATGAGGGTTCTGCTCCCAGAAATGGGATTAGTTTATTCTCAAAAGACATCAGTGAGCCTATCTGTTCTTCCACCTTTTCCATTAGGTCTGGATGTTAGCAACAAGAGACCACTGTCAGACACAGAATCTGCTACACCATGATCTTCAGAACTGGAGGAACTAGAAGAAATAAACCCAGAACCAGAAGAAATAAATTTCTATTGCTTATTTTTAAAAACCTAGTCTGAGGCACTTTGTTATAGCAGCAATAATAGATTAAGAAACTATAAGATAAACTGGTTGAAAATTTAATATTCTCTTAGTATTTTTCAAATAATTTCTTCAAGTTCTTGTTTATAAATTCCAGACACTGTAAGTGGGTTTAAGGCTCCACTGTGGAACCAGGTGGCAGGGACTGACTGACACCAACAGCTGGGGCTGGTTATACAATTATACCATGCTTTTCTGGACAGGAGGGACTTAACACACAGGGAGAGCCCTATAGGTCTTACTCTGTCTACCAGTGAGCAATAGGAGGTGGAAGCAAGCAGGTGCCTGTTACTAAATTACCACTTCCAGATTGCAGCCTCCAGTAAGTTTAAGTCTACCCACTACTCCGTCCCTGTCTGATCTCATTTTGGGTACAGGAAGGGCACAATATACCTCTGTGTCAGATCCTGAGTGTAACAGGCACTGGAGTCCAGGATGAAAACACTGTGTTCATATTAACAAGCAGAAATGAGGAAAGTAATTATTGGGATTTTTAAAAATTTATTTATCAGGGGATGACTATCGATACTAGGTTCTTCTCCAGTTCTTTTCCTACAGAAGAGAGGAACTCTGCCCTATAAACTGCCCCTTGACTGACTATTGCCTTCCAGATAATAATGAACACATTAGATCCTCCCACTAATTTCTTTCCTCATTTGTGCGGATGATCTTCATATGAGATGGTCTCATCCCTTCCTGTCTGTCCCTTCCTATCACTTCCTGTCCCCTCCTGGACACCTAAGGTTTGTTGCTGCCCTTCCCCAAACAGCACTCAGATCTGCAATTGTGGCATCACTAATGAAGGAGAAATGGAAGAATTCCTGGGACTTGGCCTACATACCACAATTCTGATTTCCCTAGCTAAAGATTTACATAGGGCTTCACTTTGTTTTGTTGAGTTTGGTTCAGTTCATCAGCCACAGCATGCTATTGACTCATTTAGCTTCTAGCCAAAGGAATTTCCTTTTTTTCCCAATGTAATTTCTTAGTAGACCTGAGTAAATAAAGAACTTCTTATACCCATTAAATTCCATCTGGTTGGCTTCATTTTCTCCACACTCATCTTCAGCACATTAACTCTCCTGTCCCACTACTATTCTACATAGCTGCTTCAAATCAGATCAACTTTCCAAAGGTTTCCTTTATTGAACACATAGCTAAAATGTTTAAATATGACAAGAGGCAACACAAAGCTCCGGGACTTTGGTGAGCCCCCCCACCCCTCCCCCTCAGCGCCTTGCTGGGCCAGAGCCTTGCGGTCTGCGGGGCTGACCCGTGGACTCAACCGGGTCCCCAGGAGCGCCTCACCAGGGTGGAGCCCAGCAGTGGGGGGGTGGGGGACAGACACTGTGGACTGGACAGGGCCTCTGGATGCACTGTATCGAGGCGGAGCCTGGCGGTTCACTGGGTAACCCCACCTACTCGACCAGACCCTCCATGGCCTTGAGGGCTTGTCTATGGGAGCTTGACCATAGTGAACCTGGTTTCCTGCCTACCTACCATCTTTAAGGATGGGTGCTTTTCCACCTCCTGCCATAGCAATTTGTGTGCACACGTTTGTTACAGCAAAATTTGAAGCAGCCATGTCTCTTCCCAATGTGAGAGCCCAAGGGAGTCTAATAAACCAACAAGTACAGTTATTATCAGAGGTAAGACGACTGATTGCACAAGGGAGATGAGGGTGGAGAAAATTGATTAATTGAAAGAGCCATCATCTGTATAACTGGGTAACAAATGCGAAGATAACATTATGTAATACAGCATCCAGTGTTAATTCCCTACTATCTTCTCTATAATTTGGTATTTACTGTTTCTGTGTTAACAAATGTGAAGAAAACATTATGTAATACAGCATCCAGTGCTAATTCCCTATTATCTTCTCTATAATTTGTATTTCCTGTATTGTTTTTGTGTTATTGTGGTTTATATGTCACCTTTCTTTTGTCTTTAAAATAAAAATTAAATTAAAATTAAAAAGCCCTAGGACTTGTCACAAGAAGCCTCGTAACAGGCTGAAAGACACTCATTAATCAGCATGGGAATGGTCATTCAACTGGGTATAAATTCATCTAATTGAGCTAAAATATAGCGCATATTATTTAATGTCTTCTAATGAGGGATCTTGCTAAATGCTTTGTCTAAGTCAAAATACAAATTGTGCTGCATTCACTCCATCTTCCAGTCTAGAAACTTGCATCAAAAGTAAAAATAAATCTTGTGGAGAATGGCTTACTCATGGGGGAATTCTACATTTATCAACATCTGAGTTGCAGTGCCTCAGGTGCATTCCCCTCACCACTATCTCCCCAAATAGACTTCTCAAAATTACCCCCTTTTCAAGCACAGTGTTTTAAGGTCTAGAACCTGGGCTTAAATCCTGGTGCTTCCACCTATCACCTATGTCAGTGTGGTCAGATTGTCTCGCAGTCTGTGTCAGGTTCTTCACTAGTAATTTAAATTCATATCAGTGAGAACTGAGTAACTTAATATTTGCAAAGCATTTAGAAGCATTTCTGGCACCTTGGTAAGCAATATACAATCCTAAAAGTTAGAAGAGAGGGATCCGGGGAAGATGGCGACCGGGTGAGCAGCAAGGGAGCGAACCTCCTTAATAAACACCACCAGCTCGAGACAGACTTGGTGAGCGTGAATGCCGGAACCTCGGCTGGGAAGTTTAAACTGGGCGTATTTCTCTGAGATGCCGGGGGAGAGGTGGTAGGGCGGACCAGGCTGCCAGGGCGAGACGTGGGAAAGTCCCAGGCGCTGGGAGCCGGGGACGATCCCCGCGGGGAAGAAGCGGGGATCGGTCCAGGCGCAGTGCGAGCGCGGCCGCCTCGGGCCCTCCCGCCTCCCGAGACAGTGCAACCCCCCGGCGACTCCCGACAGAGATCGGCTTGCTAGCGGCGGAGACGCCCGGCAATCCCACGTTTCGCGCGTGTCGGGCGAGCCGCGTGGAGGGCCCCAAACGCCGCCGGGAGCGGAAAAATTTGCGGGGCCCTAGCGCCCTGAGAGCACGGACGCCTCGATTCCTCCCGCCTCCCTAGCCGGCACAGCCCCCCGGTGACTCCCGACAGAGATCGGCTTGTTGGCGGCAGAGACGCCCGGCGGTCCCACGTTTCGCGCGTGTTGGGCGAGCCGCGCGGAGGGCCCCAAAAGCCGCCGGAAGAGGAGAGAGGAATTTGCTGGGTCCTAGCGCCCTGACAGCGCGGACCCCTCGATCCC
>PVLD010023799.1:0-26715 GCA_004027595.1 Dinomys branickii | reverse complement strand
CATCCATTCCTCAGAGGATGAGTACAGCCGGCAGAGAACCCAGGCTCTGAAGTCAGACTGCTGAGCTGGCCTGGCTCTGTGACCTAGGCACCTGATGGCACCAGTCTGGGCCTCAGGTTCCTCACTTGAGCATGGGAATAACAACAATGCCCACGTTAGCGCTGGGAGTCTCAATGAGCTAATGATGCCTCATGCCTAGAGCAGGGCCCAGCACATGGCGCAGTTTGTCCTTTGCGACTATTGTCACCACCAAACCTGTGGGACCAGAAGGGGCAGGAGCCCAGGAGGAGGGGACGTGTAGGCCAGAAGGGACTGATTGAAGGGACTTGCATGGCATGGGGCACAGGAGGGTGGAAGGGCATCCTGGGCAGAAGGAACAGCAGCTGGAAGCGCTCAGACATGCAGGAGAATCCACTCCTGTCCTCGTTCTCAGGTCCCACCATCAACCAGCCCACCAGCCTCAGGGGACATGGCTACGGCTAAAGCATACACCCCCCCTCTGCGGGTCCAGCTGAGCATTAGTGGGGGGCTGCTGCCTGGGAAGTTCACCCCTGCTGGCCCCCTGAGATCTCCAATGAGTGCTTCTGTGTCTTGAGGAGGTTTAGTCCACTTCCCAGCCACATCCAAGTGTCTGAGACTCCCACAGGAGCTCAGCAACAAGGAAAGACGCCCAGAGAGGCCAACTGACTTGGCCAGAGCCACACGGCATGCCCACGCTGGGCTTTCCTACTCCACTCTCCTGCTGTTCTCGGCTGGAGCTGGGCAGGGCAGGGACGGGGAGGACTTCCCCACTGAGTCAGACAGAGGCCGTTATGTGCAGTGAAACCCAAACCCAGGCCCCCTCAGTGTATGCACTAGATGCAGGGTCAACAGCCTCCCTGCACCCTCCTTCTGGGACCCAGCACATGCGCCCAGTCCCATCCACATCTGGATTCCAGCTGGCAGCTCCAAGGCCCAAAGGAGGGGCGAAGCCACCCCAGGAACTTGCCATCAAAGGCAAGGAGGAGCTGGAAGACAAGAGGCAAAGGTGGAGGCCAGCAGGGTCTAGGGCCTGCTGGGGTGCCGTGTGCGTGGCCCTAAGACAGGTACAGTGTACAGTTTTCCTCCAGGGCATGGACAGCTGGGACTCCTGCCCCTGCTCCTGTCCTCAGGGGAGCAAAGGGTGGTGACTGTCCCGTGGTCGTGGGCAACAACAGAACCACGTGTGGAAGCCAGGCCTGTGTGACTGACACCCTGGGGGAGCCCACACACCCAACTTGTGGGGCATCTGCTCTCTCTCTACATACATACTTTTTTTGTTTGTTTTGTGGTACTGAAGTTTGAGCCCAGGTCCTTCCCACTGAGCTATATCCCCAGCCTGTTTTTATTTTTTTTATTTTGAGACAAGGTCTTGATATGTAGCCCAGGCTACGTTCACTTTGATCCTCCTGCCTCTGCCTCCCAGAGTGCTAGGATTACAGGTGTGCCACTGTAGCCAGCTACTCTTCTCCCTGTTTTCCACGCCACTCTTTCCCTTCAGCCTGTAAGACCTGGCTGATGTCACCCCAGAAAGTTGCTCCCAGCCCTTGAGCAACCACCCCCCAAGACTCATCCCTCCTCCCTGCAGAAGACCAGCGAGACTCAGGACAGATTCATGATTTATTATGCTGGTGTGTTAAATCTCAGCACCTGGAGGGCTGTGCAGAGGTTGAGGGAGCCCCACATGGAATAATGGGGGAGAAACCCCCCTCAAGAGTCCCCTGAACAGGATGGAGCGCAGGCTCCCTGTCAAGGACAGAAGGGTGCTTAGGACACGGACTGCCAGACTTCACGAGTGAGCAAAGGGCCAGTGGCCAGTGCCCCCTGCTCCAGGCTGGGCGTCAGAAACCAGAATGGGGGTCCCCTCTAATGCAGCCCACTCGCTTACAGGCTGCTTTTGAGGGTCTGACAGGAGGGCAGGGTTCAACACATATCCCCCAGCCCAGAAGCAGTGGAGGGGTGAGGAGGGGTGGCTTGGAAAACCAAAAGCCTGTACCCCACACCCCAACTCTGGACCAACCAGAACTTGGGGGCACCTTCAAGAAAGAGCAGTATTTTCCAGAGTGATTTTTGCAAGCTTTGACCTTAAAGCTGTTTTTAAAAAGAGCAGTGTTGTGAGTGTAGCTCAGTGGTAGAGACCTTGCCTAACGTGCAGGAGGACCTGGGTTCCTCCGCCAGTACAACCAAACACCGAAGATAAAAACTTTGGAAAAGCTAAGCAAAGCCCCAAACCCAGTCCAACAGGAACCTTTGCTGTGGGGCCTGTCGGAGCCCTGGGAGCAGTGGGGTGGGGCGGGGAAGAGAGGCAGCCAGCATGGCCTCGACTCATTTGACCTTGGAGTCTTGTTTCCATGGAGAGCCCCCAGATTCCTGTCTGCAAATACTCGCTTAGGGCCCTCTCTGGATGCATGTGAGGGTCCCTCCCGGAAGGGGCCTACATAATCAGGTCCACTTCTGCAGGCACAGCTCTAAGCAGAGATGGAGCAACCCTGAAATATTCAGCATTAAGGAGACTCAGGCTGGGGGGCATCACAGGCTGTTTCTGCTTTGCAGGCCCAGGAACCCCAGCGCTCACCCAGCTGATCCCCAAACTCCTAGATCATGTGCGTTTCTTTGCTCCCTCCTTGGAAAAACATCAATGTTTTCTTCTTCACAGGGGACCTCTGACCATGCTTCCCGGCCCGTATGGCGGATGCTGGGGCTCTCATGGGCGCGCATCTGTCCTCCACCTCCCCGAGGAGCTCGGCTTTGGGGTGAAGCCCGTGGAGTTGCAGAGGCATTAAGTGCTGCTGGAACTTGGGGGATTCCTGGGTGAACCACAGACTAGCTTCTCCAGCTGCTGCAGGCCAGGGCCTGCCGGGGTTGGCACCAGGAGGTGGCCACAAAGGGGTGAGAGGAAGCAGTCAGGGCTAAAGGCCTTTTCAAGCCCAAGGAAGTGACCACAGGGGCTGGATAGTCAAGGCCAGCAGCTCTGGGGCCTGTTAGATGCTGGGGGAGATGCTGCTGCATGCGCAGGGATTTTCAGGGGAACCCGCTGGTCCCTGGGCTTCCTGGCTGGAAGAGAGAGACCCCTCTGGCTCCTCTTGGCCCGCACTGGCTGTTGGGGTGCCCGCAGCCACAGCTGAGCATGACTCCTTCGGGACTTCTGGTTTCTCCTCAGGGACTCTGCACGCCTGGGCGTCCGAGGCCACCTCCTGGCTGCCCCGTACCCCTTCCTCAACCTTGTCTTCTGCCACCCGGGCTCCCTCCCCGCTGCTGCCCGGGACAGCCCTGGAAGGAGACTTGAGGTTCTGCGTGGCAGCCAGGATGTCAGCCTGCAGCTGCTGGGAGGAATCCAGGGCCTCCTCGGGCCGGCTGTCGGGAGCCCTGTCGGGGACCTCACTGAAGACTCGAGGGCCCCCAGCCCGGTCACTCTGGTCCACATACTTCTTCTTGGGGAAGGACGACGGGTAGTAGGCCGTGGCCTTGTGCTTCTGGCGGGTGATGAGCGCGGCGCAGACAATGAACATCAGCAGGAAGGCCAGCGAGCCCACCACAGCAATGAGCATCACATACTGGTGGAAGAAATCCACAATGCCATCCAGGAAGTTGGTGGGGGGTTTCGGGCCCTCCGGGGATGTGGGCTGGGGTTCCACTGACGTAGGGCTGAGGGCCGGGGTCTGGGGTGGTGGGAGGCTCGGGGAGGCCGATGAGCCCTCTGCATCCCCACTGCCCCCCATGTCCTCCAGGAAGGTGGCAGGCAGGGACACGGAGAGAGCTGACACGGGCATGGGCCTCAGGAGCAGCAGCAGGGAGAGGAGGAGGCTGGAGCCAACCGCAGAGACCATGGTGCCCGGGACCTGCAGGGAAATGAGGGAGTGGGGAGTCAGAGAGGCATCCAGGGTCTCAGGACTCAGAAACAGGGCTCACCAGGCCCCAAGGACTGCAGGGAACACAGGACAAATCCCAGCAAGCACTGCCCGTTCTGGTGCTTGAGCTCTCACTGTACCCTGGGTCTTGCTGGTTCATGCCTGGCACACAGACGATACCCTCTCCCCTCTGAGGTCCAGGATGGTGGGGATGAATCTGATTCACCCCAGCATGATCCAGGGTTTGCACCATAGCTGGTATACTGTACATGCTCAGTAAGCGCATCTGAACTGATGTGGCTGAATTAACAACAACAAATTATACTTCCATGGTTTTCCATGTGCCAGCTGCTACAGTTAAGTTTCTTTCTTTTTTCAGGGGAGTTGACAGGGTCTCACCATGCAGTTCAGGCTGGCATCAAACTCACTGCTGTCCTCCTGCCTGTCTCCCAAGTGCTGGGATTACAGGCATGATCCTGATACCCAGTGGGAGGGGTGTCCTAGAATTTTCCCCATTTCTCAGGTAAGGAAACTGAGGCTCACAAGCACTAATCAAGGCAGAGCTGGGTCAGATCTAGGCATGAAGGGAGAGCTGATGGTGGGCCCGATTCCCTGAGTCCCAGAGGGCTGACGGTGAGTGAGCGACTCCCTTGCCCTGTGCACGGCCTCATCCCCGTGCACAGAGCGGCTGCAGCGGCTCCGGGGCCACATCCCAGCTTCTTGGCCAGAGGCTTTCTCAGGCTCCCCCTGGGCCCTAGGAGGTCCCCCTTCTCCAGAAGTTTCTCAGTCTCTGAGCTCCACAGGGGGTCAGGACGCCAGGATCATCACCCGAGGCTGCCCCCTGGGGAACCCCCTGTGCTCAGACAAAGCCATAGCTGCTGCCTTGCCCCACCCCCACCCGCACTAGATGGGAACCAGATGAGCCCGCACCTCCCTCCCGCTCCCTCCTCACCTCTGGAAGGCTGCTCCCCACATGAACCCCCAGACCCCATCTGGCCTAGACAGCCCACTGATTAATAAATTCCTCACAGCCTGAGTTTATGGAAGAGCTGGTTTCTATATGGAAGAGCTGGTTTCTAAAACACCATCTCTCTCCTAACTGCTGTGAGACAGGGACGGGCTTCAGGCAAACTCAGGGCCTAGTCACCTCCGAAGCTGCCACAGTTACAGATGCTAAGGAAAGCTTCCGGATGGCCAGTCTGAGGCCCGGTCTCGGGGTCTGAGGTGAGGACATAGAGGGGGAGTAAGTTCTCAGGCTGGAGAAGTGGCTGAGGGGCCTGGCTCCTTATCCATAGGTCACGTTTCCCATGTCTACACTGCAGGTCCTGCTTAGTGACTCAGGTGACAGCCCAGCCTCTTGAGTGACAGTGAAGACCCAGGAGATGAGGTAGGATGAAGGCTGGGGCATTTAATGGCTTGTTCCAAGTGACCAGAGGCCTCACAGTTCCCATGCTTTAGTCACTCAGTGTCAATGGAGGCTTAGACCCAGGACCCCCTTCCAAGGACAAGGAAATCTGTGGATGTTCAAGTTCTTAAAATAAAATGGTGTGGGATTTAGGTGAAACCCACACACATCCTTCTGTGTTTTGTTGTTTTGTTTTGTTAAGACAGGGTCTTGCTGTAGAGCTCAGGCTGGCCTTGAACTCACTGTGTAGCCCACATTGGCCTAGAACTTGACACCGTCCTCCTGCCTCAGCCTCCTGAGTGCCACAAAGACAGGTGTGTGCCATCACACCCAGCTTCTCCTGTGTATTTTAAATCACCTCTAGATGACCTATAATACCTCAGACAATGTAAAAGCTACTTAAATGATGTTATACTGTATTGTTTTATTGGTACACTGTTTTATTATTTTCTATCTGCAGTTTGTTGAATCTGCAGCTACAGAAACCAAAACCTCTGAGGGCTGTTTGTACTGACGTAAATGTGCTCCAGCTGGCTCAGATGGCAAAAACATTTTTCCCTTGTGCTAAGGGTTGAACCCAGGGCCTTATGAGTGCTCAGCAAAAGCTCTGCCACTCAGCTGCACCCCAGCCCTCAGGACCTCACTTAAGATGAGCCGGGCATTCCCGGGTTTCCTCGGGGATTGCTCAGCTGAAGCTCTTCCTAGATTCCCTTCGACAGAAGCAACAGCTCTAGGTTCGGAAGCAGCCAGTGACCTGCCCGAGGACACACAGATGGCTTGTAACAGAGCTGGGATTTAAACCGTCCTCTGTCTGACTCCGGGCGTCCACACAGGCACTCACCACAAACCCGGGCCAGCCCAGGAAGGAGTTCAAAACCCTGGTGGGCATCACTTCCCAGCGGGAAGGAAGGAGCATTGGGCTGCTAAGTGAGGGCCAGTAGCACCCAAGCAGTGTCCCGCCAGTCATCTCCCTGCCTGTCTTGAGTCGGTCCTGAGAGACCTTTAATGGTGGCGGCTGAAGCGCCATGGCCACGGGAGGCTGAGCGCCAGGGAAATCACGAGGCAGCTGGGAAGCCGGTCAGGCCGGGCTGGCACCCTGGCTCGCCGGTGTCTGGCTCTGCCTGCCGCCTCCTCTGAGCCTCACTTTCTCCATCTGTAAATAGGCAGCACCATGGGGGGTGCGCACACACGCAAGCTCACACACACACACACACACACACACACACATGCTCACGTGCATGTGTGTGGCAATGCTGCGGTGACCACAGACTAAGCCCGAAGCACTTCAGGACCACATGAGAACACATTCCGAAAGTGCCCGGTATGGGATAGCAGCTAACTCAGAAAAGGTGGAGTTCAGGGGCAGACAGCTTCAGGAGCAGCCAACTTCCCCCACTGTCCTCACCTGCGTGTGCTTTTGCCAGACATCCTCCCCAACCCCCAGGAAGAAAACAACTTTTTTAACCCATTGAGTGAAATTTTCTCAAAATCACAGAGGTGCACACCACACACACACACACACACACACGTGTGCAGCAATGAGTCAGAGGAAAGGAGGTGGGCTGCATCACTGGCTCTCAGAGGCCAAGACCCCAGTGCGAGAGTCCCGCACCCCCTACCCCGTCCCCACTCCCTGAGAAAGGTGGTGACAAGTGCCAGGACATAGCTCCGTGCAGAACCAGCCAGACCTTGAGGCCGATGGCTGTGTGACCCCAGGTGGGCCCCTGCCTTCTCTGGGCCTTGGTTTCCCATGTGCAGAGTAGGAGAACTGGCCTCCCGGGAAGCAGAGTCTGGCCTCTGGGTCCTGCTTGCAGAGGGACTCAGAATCTCAGGTCCCTCGGAGCCGGGTGAGGCCCAACTCCTGTGCTTCCACCCAAGAGGACATGTAGGCCCAGGGACGAGGTACGGCTGCCCGGGGCAGCTTCCCTGCTTTGAACACAGAAGCAGCTCGGAATGTCCAGGGGCCACTGAGCCAAGCGCGTCATCTCTCTGGGCCTGGGTCTTCATCTGCGTGCCACGGGACAATCTTCACACACCAGACAAGACGGTGCCAGTGGGCAGGAGGAGCCAGTGAGCAGGGGCCAGACCCGGCCCCAAGAGACCCTCTCACTGCGCCAGCTCTTTTAGGATGAAGCCACGCACTTGAAGCTGTGATCATTCAAAAGATGCAAATCCCCTCAGGCCCTGGGTACCCCAAGATGTGAGGCTGAGGGTCCAGAGCTGCGCCCCACCCCCACCCAGAGACTGGCAGCCAAAGGGGGAGGGGCGCCCACAAAACCTGGCTTCAATTAGTGGTCTGGGGGGAGGGGGCCCAGGCTGAAGCACTGTCCCTGTCTGGGGCCAGGCGAGGACAGGGAGCTGGGCCCCTCAGAGGGGAGGTAGGGGAGGGAGGGAGGGGGTTCCTGGGGGCTCGGAACCCACACAGACACACACAGCAGCTTCGGGGACATCCACACACAGGGCACCAGCACACGGACTCGGCACAGCGCCGTCCCCCTACACAGGGAGCACACAACACACACATCACGCATCACGCATCCCGACACAGGACGGGACCATCCCGCAGCACCCTCACCTTGAGCCTGGAAGCAGCACCTGGAAACCATTCACTCCAGAGAAGGTGCCCTCACCCCACCCGCCTACCCCAGCAGCCACATGGGCTCCTCGGCCACCAGCGAGCACACCCTCCAACACACAGGGGCTTCTGCCGTGCTCGACAGTCCCTGGCCCTGAGCTCCAGGACAGACGCAGGCTCTGGGGATGGGGACCCCTCCCCTGGGGACTTACTGGTTCCTGCTGCAGGGCTAGGCGTGCCCCAGGTGGACGAGATGGGAGTCCGCTGCCTGGGACAGTCCCCGCCACTGGTGCCGGCTGCTCTGGCTGGCGCCTGCCCTCCCCGTCCTCCGTCCTCTGTCCCTCCTCCTTCTCCTCCGGCTGGGCTGCGGGGCCAGCTTGATTTCATTAAGAGAGTTTGGGGTGGGGACAAGGGGAGGGGAGGGGCCATGCTAGGCCACACACATTCCCCCCCTCACTGCTGCCTCGCTTCCTCCCTGACCTGGAGTCCCTGGGGAAGGCTCTGACAGACAGAAAGGCACAGAGACAGACAGACAGACAGACAGACAAGATTTCCCCAGAACCAAGAGCCGGGGTCCTGCCTGTTTCCCGATACTCCTAGAGCTGAGGTCAGGGAGGCCCCTAAAAGTGAGAAGGAAAAGGCCCCCTCCCTGGCGGCAGCTGTGACTCAGGAGTTCCAGGCTCGGGATGCAGAGTGGGATTCCGAATGTGCTGAAGGGAGGCCCGGGGCCCCCAGGTGCCTGGTCTGGTGAGGTGCTCCCCCCCACCCCCGCAGGCCTCCGCTCCCGGTTCCCTCCCAGGGTGGGAGGGGACCCTGCTGAGCACATCTCATCTCTGCCGTTCTGGGACCCGTTGCCTCAGAAGACCGAGGCTGGGGCTGGTTAGGCAGGAATTACAGGTCCATTTCACAGCGGGACAAGTAAGGGGGTTGAACTCAGTGGCTCAGTCAGGGATCCGAAGTGAGCGGCAGGCGGGGCCTGAGCCAGGATGTCAGGCTGACCGAGGAATCGAGGGGGCTGCAGCCACTCACGCTCATTCACTCACCACATACTCACGCATTCATTCAGCACTCAGTACAACTGTAGGGCCGGGTGCTATGCCAAGCAGGTTCCAGAGGGGACTCAGAGCAGCCTGGCCCGCTGCGAGCTCACAGGTGTGCAGACATTTACCAAAGACTCACAGGAGAACCCGCCTGCGTGCACTGCTTCCCCGCCCTCCTCCCCAGTGCTGGGAATTGTACCCAGGGCCTTTGCTCTGATCTATGTCCCCAACCCCTTTTCTTTCACACAGGGTCTCACTAAGTCATAAAGTTGCCCAGGCTGGACTCTTGTGATCCTCCTGCCTCAGCTTCCCAGAAGGCTGGGATTATAAGTGTGTGGCACCACACACAGCTTGTGTATTGACTTTTTTTTTTTTTTTTAACAAAACAGAAGGAGGTCTTCAGCAGTGGAGAGATTAGGCCCAGGGCTCAGAAACCCCAGGTGGAGCCTGGCACACTGAGGGAAGGAAGTCATCCTCGGTAACCGCAAGGCTCTGCAAGAGGAGACCCTGACAGGCTCTCCAGGCGAGACAGAGGAGCAGGTGTGAGGCCGGGGGAAGCAGTCAGGTGCCCCCATCAGAATATGAGAATGGTTTTCACTCAGGAGGCAGTGGGGAGCCAAGGACGGTTTGCAGCAGGGCAGCGGGTGAATGAACAGCCCCCACCCACTGTGGAGGAGCCCAGACTCCGATTGTGGTTGCTCCTTGTGGTGGTCCCAGCTACTAATCACCTTCAAGAGGTGGGGACAGTCATTAAATTGGGAAATAAAACCAGAGACTTTCCCATTCCATGCTGTCTTGTGATCACCCCAGACCCTATACTCTGGGGACCAGGGGACACACCCTAACCTGTTCATACACAGATCCCCATAGACATAGAGCAGCTTTCCCACCTTAGCACAACCAGGGAGGGTCTCAGCCCCACCTGACTTGTCTGAGACTGGAGAGCAGCAGGCAGCAGCAGCCAGTCCTCCTGGACTCCCCTACGGTCAGTCTCACAGCCCTGGGAGATTGGAGGCCAGGGAACAACCAACCCAGTCAGGGCCTTTTCCAGCTCCAAGGCCCCACAAGGAGCCCTGGGCCCAGAAACAAACAGAACTCTACCATGAGCCTCAATTTCCTCATCTGTAAAATGGGAACAGAGAAGCCCTAGTACTTAGGAGACCACTGGGGAAATGAGAGGATCCAGTGGGCAGGAGTGTTTGACGGTGTAAGGAGCCCAGGCCAGACGCCATGTGCCAAACGCCAAGTGCACAGGCTCCCTGCCGTTACCAATGGCCCCAAGCAGAGCCGGCTCGAATGGCCCATGTTTGCACCTTGCAGTCAGGAGTCTGAAATGAGCCTTGCTGGGCTGAATACAGGGTTTGGAATCTTTCTGCATCTTTAGGGGGCGAATCCGTTCTTTTGCCTTTCCTGTGTCTAGAAGCTTCCCAAACTTCTCAGCTCCAGGCCACATCCTCCCACACCGCTCCGCGGGCTGCCTTCCCCTGGTGCTGTTCTGCTTCCCCGTCCCACTTGCAAGGCTCTCCGTGATGGATCTGGGCCCCTGGACAGACCTGGTCGTCTCCCGACCTGGGATCCTGAACCACACGGGCAGGCACCTCGGCAACACAACCACAGGTCCCAGGGTCAGGGTGTGGAAGCTCTGGCCCCGGACTGGGGGTTGCATTGCTCCGCCTCGCCTTCCTGGGGCCGGGTCTGGAATACAGTCTCGCCCTGGTGGGAGCCCAAGGGGGAAGGTTCCAGAACCTGCAGAGGACACCACATTCCTTGCAGGGACTGTGTGCCGCAGTGCTGGGCCCCCTCGCACCCCTCCTGGCCTCCTCCGTCACCTCCACACGATGTTAATACCCAGCCGCTGCGTGAGCATTTGCTTTGCCCTCCGTCCTGGGGAACAGCGACATGAAGAAAAGCTCTGCGTCTGCTCAGTGCAGGTACAACTTTTGGGCCGCATTTCCAGTCCACCGCTGGCCGAGGTGGCAGATGCTGAGCTGAGGTGGAGGACCGTCTGTGCCCCCCACCACCTGCCCCCCCGGGCACGGGGCTGGCCCCCACACAGAGCCCACTGCGCGCTGTCCCTCACACCCAGCGGGCTTCTCAGAGGGCGAAGGGGAGCCCACCAGACCGCTACGGGAAACTGAGGTCGGGGGAGCGGTGGCCCAGGATCCCACAGCAGGCCCGGGCAGGGCCCTTTGTCTGCACCAACACTGTGTCAGCGCACCCAAGACTGCCCCCACCAGACCTGCAGTCCCTCTGAAGGGGCCCCTGCCCCACCCTGGGCCCACGGGTGGGGCAGAGCACAGCAGACATCCGCTGGGGCCCCCACACCCCACACGAGGTAACACCTTCTGTTCAAAGAGCATCATACTCTTCTTCCTGTCCTGATGTGTGCACACATTTTTTGGGCAGGCTCTGTATTTACTTATACGGTACAGACGCAGATACACACATACACAGACATATACACACATAGACATACACACACAGACACGTACACACATGTATGGCACAGAGATATACCCAAAGACACAGACACACACATACATGCACACATACATGAAGACCTGCACACAGGTATATGCACACACATTACCAAAGGACACACCCGCACATGCAGACACACACTTGCTTGAGACTGGACGCCCCGGTCAATCTGAGGCCAGACAGAGCTAAGGTGGGCACTGGCTAGAGATGAGGGGTCTGTGCCCAGCCCCAGGTGAGCACGAGCTGTGGGCACCAGTGCCCATCGCGCCCAGCCTGGGTCACGGGTAAACGTGGGGTGAGGCCGGATGCTCGCCACGGCTGCAGGCCCCGGGCTCTGATCCTGAGGCGCTGAGCTTCATGCACCCTGGTAGGTGCTTCCTGAGCCCTCACCTGGCACCTCGCCCACCACTCAGCCCTGGGAGACAGCCCTGGGCACACACAGGCACACCGCTCGCAGAATAGGCGGGAGACCCGCAGTAAATAAGTAAGCAGGTAGATGACTGAGAGCACACTGGACTAAGAGTAGGGAGTATCTCAGGGACCACGGGGCCGGCCTGGTCCCCTCACAGGGGCTGTCCTTGACGATGGCGAGGGACAGTAAGAGGGCAAGGGGGCATGAGACTTCCCATCAACCAGAACAGCAAGTGCAACGGCCCTGAGGTGACCGGGACCACAGCACCCACAGGGCAGCTCCTAGAGGCTATTGTCATGCAGGAGTAGATGCACCAGGTCTGCTGAAACTTTGCCTGTCTGTGCTGTCCTAACTCTGCCATCTAGGTCAGTGCCTAGTACACAATTAGAGCTCAGTGCTTCTTGACTGTGTGAATGACCACTCTGATGTCCACTCACGTACCTGCAGCAGTGCTTCCTCCACCCCGAGTCTCGTATTCCGCGTCCTGGGACATGTGTGGGGCTGGCCTGGGCTCTCCCCTATGGTCTGCACCACCGCAGGGGATGGGCCAGCTGGACCTTTGCAGCCTGTAATTTCAGAGGCACAGGCAGCGCCTGGCCCCTCGGCCCCAGCCTGGAAGCAGTTCAGAGCCCCCGCCCTGTGCTCACCGTGCAATTAGCAGCTGTCCTACCCTGCTGAGCAGCCCCTGCCACTGGCCAGGGAGGAGTCAGGAGGCCAGAGAAACTCAGGCCGCTGGGTCTCTGCCAGGATGCTCCCTGGTTGAGCCTGGAGCAGCTGCCCAGCCCACCACAGGCCCCAGCTCCAGACCCCGTGGGTCCAGGGCCACTTCTAATTACACAGCCCCCGGCCGCTGGGCCTGCCCTCTGGGCAAAAATAGCAGGGGCCTTTCATGTGGTGGGTGCGGCCTGTGCTCAGCCCAGAGGGCTCAGGCTCAGCCTTTGGAGTGACCGTGGTGGGACCACCTCCTGCCTGGTGCTCCAGGGAGGGCCAGCAGCCTCATCCAGGCCGGCTGGGGTTCCAAGTGCGCTGTGACAGCGCTGCGGGCCTCAGTCTCCCCGTCTGTATGGACGCTGTTTTCACTTACTACCCTCTTTTCCTGCACTACGGCAACGCAGAATGCGCGGCCACCCCTGCTGGGCTGTCCCCACCCCAGGACTACCCTCGTGCCGAGCATCCTCCACCACCACCAGGAAGGCCCTCACCCGGCCTCCAGGGAGAGACGCAGCAGCCCCTCCACACCCCTGGGCTCCCTCCGAGCCCTCAGCCATGGGGGCCTCGGGTAGCCTCTTTACCTGGGTTTTAAGCCTGTGAGCCCCTCAGGGCCAGAATCAGGGCCTCTTCTGTCTCAGCACCTGACTCCTGAGCCCGGGACACAACAGGCGCTCCAAAAACGCCCACTGACCAGCTCCAGCACAGCCCGCCCGTTATACAGGTGGGGACACTGAGGCCCAGGGGAGGACGGAATTGGCAGGAATCCACCAGCGTGATTGTTTGCACGTCCATTCCACAGGTATTTACAGCCCCCTGCCCTGCACCTGCTCAGACCTGGATGCAGGGAGGAGACCAAGGGCAGGACACCAGCCGTGCCTCAGGAAGCTCATGGGAGGGGGAGAGAGAAGGGTTAAAGGTCATCCAGAGAATAGGGAGGGTCATACAACACTGTGGGCTGCTGGTTAAGGAAATAAAAAACAAAGTCACTTGAAATGGGCAGGGACTGGTTCCTGGGCAGCTATTTTAGAGACTGTGGTTGGTGATGGCCTCTCTGGAGAGCTGTCTGAGCTGACAGTTCTAGGGTAAAGGGGACCAGGCACACATAGGCCAGAGGAGGAGCGTCCAGGCCAAGGGAACAGCAGGTGCAAAGGCCCCATGGCAGGAAAGGCTCAGCATGAGGCCTGCTCTAGGGAAGGAAGACTAGGTGCTGACCCTCTCTCACAAGGAAGCAGTTAGTTAGAGCTGAGAAATACAGAGGCCTCTGATAGCTCCAGGGCCTGCCCCTTACATGCTGTGGGAACAAAGCCTCGGTTTCCCTTCCTAGACTCAGAAGGGTCAGAAGCGGCTCCTCCCCACCCTGATGTTCTGCGACTCAGTACATTTCCCACTTGTCTCAAGGACTGCCCCATCTCCCCTCCCCAGTCAGATGCGCACCCACTGCTGGCCACATACAAATAGCAGAATTGCTCTGGAAAGCACATGCGTGGATTTTGTAGTTACCCATGCTGGCCTCCTGTGTGAGCCAGCAACCCCACTGCTTGGGATTTACAGGGAGAAGTGAAAGCCCACGTCCACACAGAGTTCTGGGTGCCCATCGTCGCCCCGACCACAGGCAGCCCAGATGTGGCAGCAGGCGCAAGGACGCCCAGATGTGCTCCCCGTGCGTGCAGCAGGCCCAGGGAAACCCCATGCGCACAGCTGATGCTCAATACCCTGCAGATGGTTCCGCCCCCACGAAGCTCCGGAAGGAAGGGCCAACACAGCCACCGGGCCAAAGTCAGAAGAGCAGTGACCTGCGTGGTGGTGCGCACTGGGGAGGGCCGGGAGGGAGCAGCTGGTGGTGAAACCTGCGCCGCAGAGGCCTGGGTCGCGGTCACCAGCACACGCACATGTGGAGTGATCACGCTGTGCACTGCGCGCGCCTCCCGCGGGTTCTGACTTGGCGGAAGGTTTACAGAGAAGCATGCGCCCTTCTGTGTGGGGGTGGGGCGGCCGGCCAGCTGCGTGCTGTCTTGGAAACATTTCCCCTCCCCAGGGCCCTGCAAGGAGCTGTTGGGAGTCCCCTAACCCGCCCCGTGGACGCCCTGGGCGGGGAGGAGGTAAACAGTGGCGCCCGCTGCAGACCTGGCCTCGCTTTGCCCTCTGCCGGCTGCCCTTTGGCCACCCTTGGGCCAGCCGCTCCTGGACACCTCCCCGCCTGGCAGACAGTGAGCAGAGGGGAGGACTTGGGGCTGACATCCAGGGACCCCGATCCCCCAGATTCTCGGGGAACTTCTCCCGGTTTTCTTCCTTCCCACTGTAGCCCTCTGTCCCATCTCTCTCTCTTCACTCCTTTCCTTTCTTTCTGTCTATCTCCACATACTTACTGAGCACACACTGTGTGCCAGGCACTTCCCAGGCACCGGGGCCAAGGCGGGGGACAGCAGAGGTTAAAGCCAGGGCTTCTATTCTGGCGGAAGGTGCAGCCGTTAGAAAGCTCGCTGAGCAGCGCTGCAGAGGCCTGCGTGGTGGCTGGAGCTTGGCGGACCTCTGTGTGTGTGTGTGTGTGTGTGTGTGTGTGTGTGTGTGTGTGTGTCCCTTTCCTCAGCAGCGCTGCAGAGGCCTGCGTGGTGGCTGGAGCTTGGCGGACCTCTGTGTGTGTGTGTGTGTGTGTGTGTGTGTGTGTGTGTGTCCCTTTCCTCTGCTTGCATCAAGCCCCTACATCTTCACCAGCCCCCACACCCCTGCTCCCTGGGACCCTGGCAAGAGACAGCTCAGGACCCATTGCAGGCCGGGGAGTGGGCCCCCGCAGAAACATCCCCAGGGCCAGGCATCCCCGGTGCGTGTGTCTGGGCTCCTTCCACATCAGATCCTGGGTTTCTGACCCTGCTGGGGCAGAAACTCTGCAAGCTGCCTCCTGCTCCAGCTGCGACAGTCAGCCCAGGGACAGCCTCACGGCCGGGGTCCTGCCCAGCACCCGGCCCACCAGCCAGGAGGAACCAGGCCACTTCGGGGGCCAGGGGAGGAGGAGAAGGAGCCAGGCCCACCCACCCCGCAGCACCCTGGCCTCTGTGGCTGTCTCCCCACCTACAAGGCGAGGGGACAGCCACACCCCCTCTGGTTCTTGTGAGAAGGCACCGAGGGCCTCTGCACCTGGCACTTAGTAAATAGCCAGGAATCATCACAGGACCTTAGGGACTTGTGGGGCCGAGACTGTGTCGCAGCAGCGGAGTGGCACTTGGAGCTGAGGACTGGTACCAGCAGGGGCTCCATGAGGCTAAGGGACAGGAGGGGACAGAGCAGCCAGCCGCCCAGTCTCCACCCCACACAGTGGGCTGGCTGGGAGTGCTCAGGGGTGCCCTCATCTCTAGAGGGGTCCCCCGTACTTGGGGGTTCCTTTCCCCCACTTGCACCCGCACCCCAGCTGGGCCCAGAAGTGCATGCTGTGGATCCACCGCCCCGAGAACACTGACACCCGCGGGTGCTGGGGCGGGGGATGGGCCCCAACAGCTGGGAACATCTGGTTTGAATTGTCGGTTGGAAGCACCACCCAGGCAGCCAAGGAATTTGTGAGCTAATTTTAGGCCAAGAGACAGAGAGCTCAGCAGGGCGGGTCTTGCTCCCCAGAGCACAGACAGGAGGCCTCCACGGTGCCCCTCGGAGGGTCCCTGCCTGCCCTGGAGCTGGGGACTCTCGGGTTGGCACTAGTGGGTGTAGGCTGTGCGCCAGGCAGCCCTGGCTCCTCACACCCTCCAGGGCCCTGCTCGGAGGAGGAGGAGGAGAACTCCTCCCCCCATTTCAAAGGCAAGGGAGGGGCTGCACTGTGTCTTTCTCACGTCTCATAAGCAGCAGGGTCAGGATTCGAACCAGGCTCTGGACTCCAAGACCTAAGGCTCCCGCATCTCCCTGCTGAGGCTCCCATTTGGGTCAGGCTCCTCCCCATCCCTGCCTTGCTAGTTCCTTCAACCCACCGGTGCTTTCTGAACCCGTCCTGGGTTCTGCACACATGCAGTGACAGGGACAGCATGCACAAGAGGCACAGGGTCCTGCCCTTATGCAGCACAAACCAATCAACAAGGACACTGTGCCAGACAGGGCCTGGAAAGAAAAAGGGGAATGTCCCAGTGACGCTCTGGGGACAGGGCTATGCCGTGGGCCTCTAAGAGACGACATTTAAGCTGCGACCTAGAGAGTCAAAAGATGTGAGCCATGTGAACATCTGGAAGGAGAGTAGTGGGCAGGGGGAACAGCAAGTGCAAAGGCCCTGAGGCAGGGGTACATGTCAAGGAGCAAGATGGCTGTTGGGCCAGAGCAGAGGGGGAGGAGACGGGGGCTCTCACGAGATGCAGGTCTGAGCACGGAAGGAGTCGGGCCCAGAAGCTCCTGCTAGTGGGGGGAGGAGTCCCAAGTCTCACAAGACCAAGAGCCTCCGAAATGAGTCAGGGGACATTGGTCCCCTGGGAGCTCAAAGGCTGACGCAAGGCCAGACGATAGGTTCTCCAGTGGGCAGTGAGAGGGCCAGCACCAGGGCCA
This sequence comes from Dinomys branickii, assembly GCA_004027595.1. Classification (NCBI taxonomy): domain Eukaryota; kingdom Metazoa; phylum Chordata; class Mammalia; order Rodentia; family Dinomyidae; genus Dinomys; species Dinomys branickii. Next base: position 9,713 of record PVLD010023799.1, on the reverse strand, counting down.
GCTGTGGCCTATCCTAGGCCACCCTGGTAGGGTCCCTGAGCCAGAAGGGACTGTGTGAGAGCCACTTCCCTTCTCGGGTCTCCCTGCTGAGCTGGTGCCCCCCTCCTCTGCGGTTTGGGGGCAGGCACAGCTGTCCCGGTGCACAACCTCCCCTCCGGAGGCCCCTGGGGGCCAGAGCAGCTAAACGCTGCTCAACAGCACACGGTGACACGGGAGCCCCTCTGTGTTCCCAGGAATCTTTGGGAAAGGAGCCCATGCGGCTCACTGCTGAGCGGGGACTTCAGAGCAGATCTCCCCACTGGGCATGAAGACCTGGGGGACCAGAGATGCTGTGGGATGTGGAGCTTTGTCCCTAAATGCCCGTGGCACTGTCCTCTTTGTGACAACCAAAAATATCTCGGGACATTGCTGAACTTCCCCAGGTGAGAGCTACCAGCTTGGAGGAGTCCTTTCAGGCATGGCAACTCTAGGACAAGGGTGTTACCAGCTGCGCCCCAGATTTCCTAGCACTTAGTTTTAGTCCGTCTTCTGAGCAATATTAGAAGAGCGCAGAAAGCTCATCAGAAGCAAATCCAGCTCGCCCACACCCTGCACTCAATGGCTAAGCCCTTCCTGCCTTTCTCTACCCTGGTAACCCTAATGGCTATGGTTTAGTGAGCATTGGCCCTCTGCCAGGCACTGTGCTAAGGGTGGCCCCTGTCATCCCATTAAATCTGCCCCACACCCCATGGGGTGACAGATTACCCCATTTCACAGATGAGGAAACTGAGGCTCGGCATGCGTTTAACCTTACGTCGTGGGCCTTGTCCCATCACTCATGAGCATCATCTTCTATTACTGAGGAGCGTCCTCCTGACGTAGGCGGGCTCCCTTGTTTACCTCATCTCTCCACAGCGGTTGGAATGGCCCACACGTGTTTCCCGGTCGCCTGCCCCGTGCCAGGACATACGAGGGGCTGGGACATGAAAATGGATCACCACTGCTGCCTGCAGGCCCGCACCAACTCCAGATCTGAGGGCTGCAGCCCCTAAAATCTCAGCAGTCAGGGCTCTACCCACCTCCACCCCTGGGAGTGGGAGATAGAGCACCACACAGATCCTCAAGGTCCCCCACGTTTGGCCTTGCACCTACATGATGCCTTGCACACAGGCCTGTGCCTTCCCTAACCATCTGCCTGTGCAGTGGAGCTCTGTACCATGGAACACGCTGGAACAGTGGTTCATGGGGAGCTGTTTGCTGTTACCTGCTCCTCTCTGTAGATGTGGCAATCCCCCTCGCCTCAGGACTGGTGACCGCAATACAAAGGTCACCATCCTGGAAATGGCTCGTGTCTCAGTCTGTTTGCTGTTGCTATAGCAAAGTACCACAGACTGGATAGTTTATAAAGAAGAAAGGTTCATCTGCTCATGGCTCTGGGGACTGGGAGTTCACAAGTGGTGCTGTGTTGTGTAAGGATGTTCCTGTTGTATCATAATAAGGCAGAGGGTGTCCCATGGCAGAAACAGCAGGCATGCCAGCCCGGGGCTCTCTTTCTCTTCTTAGAGAGCCACTAATCCCATCATGGCCGCAGCCCTGACCTCATCTACCCGTAATCACCTCCCAGAGGCCCCACCACCAGACACCATGAACACACAAATTTGAGGGTTGAGTTTTCAACTCATCTAATCTCTAGTGGCCTTTCTGGGCCATCCTGCCTGCCTCTGACTGTGGGCTCCACCTCTGGGCAGATGTGCCTGCAGCCTCCCTGCAAGTCTTCCCTCTCATCCAAGCTGCAGACTCCTGCTCCCTCAGGGCTCTCTCTAGGGTCACTGTCCACCATGTACACCTGGTCCATGCCCCCAGATCTGTTGCTTGCCCCTTCAAGCTGTCTCTACTGAGGGAAGCTAATATAAAGGGGAAATCGAGGCCTGGGAGGGGGATCGCATATCCCAGATCTCACAGGGAGGACGCTGAAGGCAAGACTGGATCCATTCAAAGCTTGAAAGTGTCTACTGGGCCTGAGGAGTGCAGGGCAGAGAGGACAGAAAGCACAGAGTGCAGGTAAGGAGGAGTGAGAAGGACAGTGTATGTGCAGGTGAGTGGGGAGCCAGTGACACCCCTGGAGAAATTTCTTTTGACTTGGGCACTAGGGAGCCATTGATAGTTCCTGAGCAGGAGAGCAGCACCACTAAAGGTAAGAGAGTTGGACCTATGTTGGAGATCAGCAGGTGATCCTCAACAATTGAAGTTTCCTTGGGTCTCCTTGACAGGCCCAGGAAGAGACAGGGAGCCAAGTCAGGGATAGCTGCTTTGGGGGTTCTAGGAAGCATTCCCACACTCCCCTGCCCTCACACCTACCCCTGCACCTGAGCGTACCTCTGGGCTCTCCCAGGCTCATGAACTGCTTGCTCACTGATTTGCTTGCTTGCTTTTGAGGCAGATTGCTCACATAGTAAAACACGCCAGTCATGGAAATGCAGTTCTGTGAGTTTGGGCCAATGTAGGGCCCAGTGGCCTCTCCCCAGACCAAGATGTCAGAAGGGTCCTGCAAGCCCCCGGGGAGCCCCGGCCTGCCTCCATCACCACTGATAGGTTCTGCTTTTCCACAACTTCTTACCCTTGGAATCTGTGGCTTCCCTTAGCTTTCTGTGCCTGCTTCTTCCAGGCATTGCCCATACTGCATGTGTATCAGTGTCAGTTCTTGTTTATTGTAAGTACTACGCCACCATATGGACATACCACAGTGGGTTTATCCATTTGCAGCTTGGCACTTTGAATTGTTTCCAGGGTTTTCGTTATTAAGGATAAAACTGCTATAAATATTGTATACAAGGCTTTGCATCAACATAAGCTTTCATTCTCTTGGGTAAGTATCTAGGCCGGAAATTCCTGAGCCTTGTTGGCTTGCCTGGGCTGCACTGAGTGAAGAGGAATTGACTTGTGCCTCACATTACACACATAATACAGTTCATGTATAGAAATAACAAAACTTCCTTTTGTATACTTTGTTATAACATTACACATTTTGCTGTAACAGTATTAGTGATGCTCTGTGTGTAATTAACAACAATATCATGAATAAAAAACGATTCAATACATTTTTGTACTTCCTATACCACAGCTGCTAAAATACTAGTACACCTTAATAAATTATTTTTATAAAGTAATGCAGCAAACCCAAGTTTACTAAAAGAACTTCCATGCCCACACATACACACATAGGCCCGTGGAAATACTGTTACCAGTCATTACTGGGCTTTTCTTGTCACATCGTGTTAGCAAGTGTGCAGTCTGACACATGCATGTTTTTATTCAACAGGCTGTGTATGGCAGGCAAGAGGCAGAGCTGGTGCTGCCCAGCATCCTCCTGTGTGCAGCATTCCGCTGTCACCTACACAGTCCCCTGTCGAGTGCTTGAGTCATGAAAAATGTCTACAAATCACTTAATTATGTCACAAGTCCACCAGCTCGTGGCAGCAGGGTTCCAAGGTGACTGTGCCCATGTGTGCCCCGCCAGCGCAGCGCTCATCCCAGGGCACCCAGACGCTGTCAGTCGAATGTCGTGGGTGTGATGCGGTCTCCCCTGGGGTTCCATTTGCATCTCTCTGAAGCCTGTGGTGTTCACTTCTGCCTCACCTTCCTCCCAGCACCCCCGGAGGTCCACCAGGCCCTTGACACTGCAGGACTGAAAAGCAACCCAGGACCCCACCTCCCCTCACCCCCAGCCTGCTCCTTCAAGGCCTCCCCCAGCTGGTCAGCAGACCCCCTCCCGGACAGCCGCCTAGTCGGCAGCCTGAGGTTTGGGCCCCTCCCATCCATCGCCTGCCGCTCTCCCTCTCCCCAGGGCTCTGCGTTCGCACCTTCTACTCCCACTTCGGTCCAGGCCCCTAGCCTCGCACACCTCTCCCTCTTCCTGGCCGCTACTCTGCTTCTTCTAGCTGGGCCTGCCTTGTCTGGTGTCCCACGCCTCCTCCTGTGCCCCAGCCTGTCCCTGCTGCCTGGGACCATCTTCCCTCCCCAGCCAGTGGCTCTGAGCGGGGCAAATCTCAGTCAACACCCTGCTCCTCCCCAGACCCAGGTCCTGCCCTACTGCACGTGCTCAGAGCCCTCAGCATCTCCCCGCTGGGCTCTGTATACAGACCCGAGCTGGCCTCTTCTTGGGTGACCATTCAATTAACTGTGGCCTCCTCTAGGCCACCGGCGGCCAAGCGCATCCCTGGGTCTGTCTGCTCACATGGTGTCCGTGAGCACCTGGCACTTGGCACACTCCAAGAAAACCTGTGGCTTGGTTGAGTGGTACACAGGGATGGGAACTGAGGGAAGAATTTGGGAAGGCCCTGCCAGGATCAGGTGCTGCCTGAGCCACCCCAGCAGACAGGAGATAAGGGCCTGGAGCACCCTTAGCCCCCCACCCTCATGTACTTCCCCTCGATTCTCATTCCTTCCCTCTTTCTCTGCAGGCAGAGCTTCAGGAGGCAGAGTCGGGCTTCCTGTCTGAACCTGCTGGAACAAGCGGGTCAGTGTTCTGAGCCCCAGCAGTGGGGGCCCAAGGAGGTAACGAGGATTAAGTGTTGCCAAAGGGCTGGGCAAACAGTAAGTGCTCAGCAAGTGCCATCTCCTTGTCCATGCCGTCCCTCCTGTCCCAGCTCTACTGCGTCCTGCGCTCTGCAAAGAGGGGACCGTCACCGTTCTCAGCAACAGTGCCACAAAGCGTCACTAAGGGGGATTCCAGGCTCCAGGGCAGGTTAGCAATGAGATTTGGGGGCACGGAATTCCCCAAGAACCCCACTCTGATCTCAAGGACAGCGTGACATTGTGGTTAAGAACATGGCTTTCAGGCCTGGGTTCCAGTCGTGAATCCTCATGCACCACCCGGGGCAGGTGGCTTCACCTCCGCAAACCTTGGTTTCTTCTGTAAGATACAGAATCTGAGGACCCGTTTCAAAGGCTTGTGAGGGGTTCGCGGAGCTCTCACAGGTGCGTGTGCCTTTGGAAGACCTCGGCTGCCCGGGGTGGGCAGGGTGGTTCAGGCCAGTCAAGGGCATAGGGAAGCCAGGCAGGAGGAAGGAGGCCAGGAGCACAGCGGCCAGCCTAGGCCACCGAGAGCCAAGCGCCAGGTTTTTGGCAACATTTGTTTAAGAAATACACAAGGTGTGATCAAAAATGCAGTGTTTAAGTTTTAAAAAATTATTATGGTAAAAGACACACAGCCATTCATCCCCCCCTCAACAGGGTCCACCTCCCTTTGAACACACCCACCCACCCTTCTTGTGCTTCCTGGAGCAGTTCTGGAATCCTCCTGATGGGGCTGGAGGTACAGCTCAGTGGGCTAAGTGCTTGCCGCTAAGCACTAGGGCCCTGAGTTCGATCCCCGGTCCCGAGAAAAAAAAAAAAAAAAAAAAAAAGGAACGGATGGAATCCTCCTGAGGAGTCTAGCTGTTCTGCCATTGCTCCCTCAATGTCCTGAATCCATTCAAAAACATTTATGTTTCACGCTCATTTTGACTTTGGAGAGGAGCAAGAAGTCACATGGTGCTAGCTCTGGGAAATAAGACAGTGAGGACACACTGCGGTGTCTGGACGAGCCTGCCTTCCCAGCGGATGGCATTCTGCAACAGCGCTTACTATATTTTTGATCACACCTCCTGGAGACAGGAAAGAGGACTTCCAGAACTGCTTCAGAAAGTGGTGAGAGGCAGGGCGTAGCTGTGCGTCCCTGTGACCCCAGTACTTGGGAGGCTGAGGCAGGAGGATCACAGTGAGTTTGAGGCCAGCCTGGGCTCCATAGTGAGCGCAACTCCAGCCTGAACTACACAGCAAGATCTCAAAACAACAACAAGCCACAAAAAGAAAAAGATGGCAAAAATAATAGGGTGAGTGTTTTAAAGTGAGGGGGAGTATTTTGAGGAGGAATTCAGGGCAACGTAACATTTACTCTAATAACATTTTTATTTTTATCTTTGTTGGTACATACAGATGCATACAGATCCATGCATCTGCATCACACAGTGATGACATTCATCCCAGCGAATCTCACCTCACGTGAGATACCTTGCCCCTTCTTTTTTCCCATTCCCGTCTGCTTCCTTCAACCCTTCTTCTCCTCCTTATTAACAAAAGTTTTGTTTCCATTTTTCCTTCTATTCTCTTTTATTTTCTGGTCCTGTTTTCCTTTTCCCCATCCCCCTCCCTTGTTCCCCTTTCCATTTGAACATTTTCTTCCCATTTCTCAATATACATTTTGATCCTTATTTACACTTTTGGTTTCTCACGCCAATCAAACAGTGCAGTATTTATACATGTGTATCTGATTTATTTCACTTAAGAGTATGGTCTCAAAGTGTATCCATTCAGCTAGAAATGTCTCAAGCTTATCCTTCTTTACTGCAGAGTAGCACTCCATTGTACAAAAAAAAAAAACCTAGGCTGGGGATATAGCTCAGTGGAATAAGCGCCTGCCTAGCAAGCGCAGGGTCCTGAGTTCGATCCCCAGTACCGCAAAAAAAAAAAAAAAAACCTATATCTTCTTTATCCATTCATCGATTGATGGGCATTTGAACTGTTTCAAGATTTATTTATTGCAAACTGTGCTGCTACAAACATGAGTATGCATATATGTGATGGTGTGGTGTTTTTAACTCCTTCAGGAAGATACCAAGAAGAGGAATAGCTGGGTCAAATGGAACCTCTAGTTTTAGTTTTTTGAGGAATCCTCACACTGATTTCCACTGTGGTTGCACCAGTCTACATTCCCACCAACAGCAGAGAAGGGTTTCTTTTCCCCCACAGCACCTCCAGCATTTGTTATGGGTTGATTTCTTGATGACAGCCATTCTTTCCAGAGTGATAAGGAATCTCAGTGTTGTTTTAATTTGTATCTCTCGAATGACCAGTGATGTTGAACATTCTTTCCATGAATTTATTTGCCACTTCTCCTACTCCACCTGAGAAGTGTCTGTCAATTTCAGATGCTATTTTTGGATTGGGTCTTTAAATTTGGGGGGGTAGGGCTGGGGATATAGCTCAGTGGAATAAGTGCCTGCCTGGCAAGCGCAAGGTCCTGAGTTCGATTCCCGGTACCGAAAAAAAATGAAAACAAATAAACTTGGGGGGGTGATTTTTTTTTGCATTATTTTGCATATATTCTAGATAGTAGTCCAGTGTTCCTCAGATAAACCAGAAAATTGTGTACAGTAAATGTGCTCTCAGTATGGTGATTTTACCCTCAAAGGAAAAAATTTAAAAGCAGCTGGGGAAAAAAATAGAGAAACAGAAGAAGCAGCAGAGAGCAGAGAGCAGAGGCAAGGCTGGAGGACAAAGCAAGAGCACACAGACTTTGGAAAACTGATGAAGACAGACAGAGAGGGAAGAAATAAAAACAAGAACAGAACAACAACAAACTAGAAATAATGTTCACACTGATATAAAAATAAGAACAACAACAAAAAAGAAGAAGACAAAGAAAGTCCCTCTCAGGGTGTGCCTGTGCCGTCACTGGTACACGGAGTGGACACACAGAGCCCAGATCCACGCTGATGAATCCCAGCCAGCCAGCCATGGGTTCACACTGGGGTAGGGGATGATCCCAGCAAGCCTGCACCTTTGGTTCCACTGAAGTTCAGCTCGGTTTCTGGTCCTGAGGCTGGAGCCTGATTTGTGCAACCTACAACACTTTCTGTGCCTCCTGCCCGCTTGAACTCGGCTCCTTGACCTTCTGCCAACTGGAACTTGGCTCCACTTCACCCTGACCCTGAGCACCGATAAACGGAACCAGCCCAAAACTGCTCTGAGTTCTGAGCTCAGCTGGCCCCGCTCCACGCTGGCAACCAGCCAATCACCCTCTCCTGGGGGACGGCTGAACCTGGATAACTCGCCAGCCTCTGCAGTCTGCTGGATCCACTGCTCCATTCACTGGCGTGTTTCTCTGTGGAGGCCTCTGGGTCGCCAGTAGTCACCATGCATCTGCAAGTTTGAGCTGCCCCTCCCGTAAAGCAAGTCAGGGCTCAGGGAGAAAGTGATGCTTGCCACCTCCTTCTTCTGTATTTGGTGTCTCTTTGCTCTCCCCACGGGCTTCAATTCTTGCTTCGGATCCTTGCTGGGTCCCAGGGACCCACTTCCCTCCCTCTCCCCCTCATGTTTACCATCCACAGCGTCTGGACACTAAGTCACACAGAAGCTGTTTCTCTGCTGCTCGGCGCTCCGCCATCTTCCCAGGAAGCTTACTAAAATTTTTAAAACATCAGCATTCACTGCATTTCTGATCACCCCTTGTATTATGCTAAGAAACAAGGCCATCCATACACAAATCTCACCATTTCATTATTTTACTGCATCCTACTATCATCTATGCTCTCGAGGTTATTCTGTCCATTGCTATCACCTGCCACATAAGAGCTGGTACTTCAGCTTGCCCACGGGAATGCTTACACGGAGGAAAACGAAAACACTACATTTACTGTCGCCGGGTGAGTCTGGAGCTCCTTCCTGGCAAAACAACCTTCGTCCTTCATCTTCAGAAATGAGGGAGGAGCCAAGTGGGGTGGCCTATGCCCCAGCTGTCTGGGAGGCTGAGGCAGGAGGATTGTAGATTCAATTGCAGCCTGGGCAATTTAGTGATTTAGTGAGATCCGGCCTCAAAATTAAAAAAGGCTGTTTATGTAGTTTCACGCAAAGGCCTGGGTTAAATCCCCACTACCACAAATAGGAAAGAAAGTAAAGAAAAAGAAAGAAGAAAGGAGGGAGAGAAGGGAAGAGAAGGAAGCGGAGAGGGAGGTGAGGAGGGAGAGAGGGAGAGAGAAAATAGAAAGGAAAGAACGAGGGAGAAGCACAGGGCTCTAGCAGCTGGTGACCGGCGCCCCCTGGTGGTTGTTCTGCGCACCACTCATCAGCTGTATACATGGGCAATCGGTGCACCTCCCACACCCAAATCCTGTTACTTCCCGTCTCTCCCTTCTCTTCTCTTTCCCTCGGTCCCCAAATCCCTATTCACATCTCCAAAATGTCGACCTGGCTCCCTGTTTCCTATCAATCTCTTATTTTGCTCTTTAAATTATTTCGACTTTGAGTTTCTCATATTGGAGAAACCCTGCGACATTTAGCCTTCCGCGTCTGACTTATGCTAAGGGACCTGGCGTTACGGTCTCAGGTGCAGCCGTGTTCCTGCGTTTTCCATGACTCAAATTTATGCTTCTGTTTATGGCTGAGTAACGCTCCCGCGCACACATATCCCTGAAGTAAATCTTGCACCTTGCAAGTGGAGAGAAAAACAGAGGCAGAGAATCAGAGCTGAAAGGGCTGGGCCTTTTCCAGCAGAGCTGGAGAACCGAGCCACGCAACCACACGACTTCCCCACGCCAAGTACTCAGGAAAAGGAGCCGGGTGACCGGACCCTCGGAAGCATCCCGATGCTCAAGCCCTTCGGCCCCCGGGTCTGCAGGCCTTGCGGGGGGGCCCTTGTCTCCCCCTCTCTGCTTCTGATCCACGGGGGAACTGAGCTCTCGATCCGCACAACCCATCGCTCTCACCCGGGTTACTGTCCCTGCCCGCATTGGAGACTCCCCGCTTCCCCAGCCCCCAAAGCAGGAGAACGAGGCTCCCTTGTGCGCACAGCCCCGTCCTAGACATTTAGAGGGAGGCTCCGACACAGCCATGGCCTGACACAGGGGGGGGGGGGGGGGGGATCGGCTCTGTTCCTGGGGCCCGGCCACCTGCCCCGCCACTCCGCCTTTCCTGTG
>PVLD010023798.1:0-26728 GCA_004027595.1 Dinomys branickii | reverse complement strand
TACTTTTATGTTTCTAAAATAAAAAAAAAAAAAAAATCGCCACTCTCTAGGTCAAAGGGAACCCAAAAAATTTCCTTCTACATCCAAGAGATACAAGTAGGAACCTGTCAATTTAGACCTGAGCTCTAGGTAGAAAAATGTCTACCCCAGTCATTCATAATGATTAGCAACAATTATTATTTTACATCACTAATCTTTGAGATGAGTTCAGGGTTCATATTTATGTTTATTTAGTTATGTTCATATTTATGTCCTGGCTCAGCAAACTACAGGCTAGTAAGTTGGCATAAAGTGTTTCTGGACTTCAAGACCCCTGAGGTGTTTTGAGAAGCTACACTCCATGTACTTCTGTCCAAACGAACTTCACGTAAACCCCAGATGAATACACACTCAAGCAGGCAAGTTGCCTTCTCTGGGTGTGGAAGTTAGAGAATAGGGATGATTTTTATAGAAAAGACTAATTCTCAGTGAAGAAATAAAGGTAAACAAAGGTACGAGGAAGCTGTCTCTAGTCTTTAAACTAGATTGACATTATTATTCTGCAGTTGTAATGAGACAGTTGTAACAACGGTTTGTGGATATCTGATTAAACATAGTTTTCTTTGTTCTAAGAGTTTTGGAATATATAATTTAGATTGAATTTGTTTGAAACTATGATGTAATGTGTGTGATCGTAAGTAAGGCTCTATTCTGTTTTTTAATTTGTAAGGCTCTCTTTCTTTCTGGGGGTTTTCTTCCTCAGGTAAGCAGGGTACTTTTAGTCCTAGCATCCTATAGTTCTATGAGTCTATGAACTTATTAATTCATGAGTATATGATATAGTATCGCAAATTCTAGGGAATTGTAAATTAAGATCTTATCTTGGTCACTTTTTCTCATTAGCATATCTATTAGTGCTGGTTCATTTTTATTACCCTGAGGCTCTATCAACCTGAAATAGTTGGTAAGAAAGGGATCTGCTTTTTCTTGTCTGAAGCCTCTTGGTGTCTGCAAATTTTCCCACTCCAGTGTCCCTGCAGAGGGCTATGCAGATAGCTTTCCTAGTCTGTGAGGATCAGGAACACCTGAGGTGTCTTGAGAAGCTATGTCTCCATGTACTTCTGTCCAAATGAACTTCATATAAACCCCAGATGAACACACACTCAAGCAGGCAAGTTGTCTTCTATGGGTGTGGAAGTTAGAGAATAAGGATGGTTTGTAGGAAAGACTTTAATTCTCAGTGAGGAAATAAAGGTAAACAAAGGTACCATGAAGCTGTCTCTAGTCTTTAAACTAGACTGCACTGTAGGGCACAAGTATTATCTCTGATTGCTGCCTCTCAGGTTTGAATGGGAATCAAACCTTGTCTCCAGGGCAGAAATGATCCAGGGTCTAAATAATCAGCACGTAGTATTGCCCTAGACTCAGTGACTGGTAGAGGGGTCAAGCATGTAATCTAGCCCTAAAGCAATGAGTGCATCCCATTTTCCTGACCATAACAGTTGGGTCAAGGATGGGCAGATGATCCAGTCAGAGCCTTAACTTCATTATAGGATGTAATGTTTTATTATATAATAACATCTCTGAGAGTTCTAGGGCAGAGACAGCTGTTACACTTTTAGTGAATTGAAATTATACAGATAGGACTGCTTTGGCTAATTTACACCAATGGGAAAGAACCTATTTTTGGTCTGTGCCACGAAAGAACTGGCCTGCAAGGGAGAACCCAAATAATAATGGTATCTTTGAGCTTTTATCCATCACATGTGGGCTTTTACTTAATGAGCTAATAAACCTACCCTTGTTGGTATGCTTCTGCCCCTTGCTACTTACATAATCCGGAATGATACAGGAAGCTTCCTCCTCCTATGACTCCACTCCCTAAATCCCATCTTCACCTGCATCCCTGGTCCCATTGCTTTCGTCAGTGCCAGGAGTGCCCCTGGGACGAGGGCAGCTTCAGGCATTGACTTTCTCCAGAGAAATTTCTGCATGTGGCCAACAGTCAGAGTAGTAACACAGCATGCATTGAACTCAGTAAATTAGGTGCTAGTGCAATTGACCACTATTGTTCACGAATCCTTTCCATTACAGGACCTAATTTCATCATGGTGCAAGCTGAGTGGAGACAAGAGGCAGATTACCTTATGCCCAAGAAATGAAGGAAAACTGGAAGCCATATTAAAGGTGGACTGCAACCAACAGAAATAATTCTAGTTAATCTCCTTGATCACTGCTTTTTGTCAACACCAGGCAAATAAGACTCTGAGGCTGTTGTCCAAAGTAATGGAGACTATGTTATTGCAAGATGCTCTGGAATCTTATGCTCCTGACTTTCTCCTAGCACCAGTACCCAGAGGTGAGATTCAGGGGAACTAGATTAGGCTTATGGTGCTTTTGAAAACATTGATAGGAGGTAAAATATGAAAGCTGTTTGAAAGAAAGGAAAGCATCTTCCAAGATTTGAAGTCAGTCTTCTAATCATCTGCATTCATACCATATCATTTGAGTGTCAATGCCTCAGGCTTTGGAGTGGGAAATGTTTTGTTTGTTTATTTTGTGGTACCGGTATTAAACTCAGGATCTTGCACTTGCCAGAAAGGCATTTATTCCACTGAGCCGTATCCCCAGCCCCGGAGTGGGAAATGTTTTATTGCCATCTTTGTCATCTTTTACAACAGTGACACTCTGAGGGAAATCCTCTAACTCCAGTTTTAATAACCCCTTCTACCAATTACCTACCTCTCAGTACTACAAGAATTTGCCATAATGTTTATAAAGTCCCAAGTACTATGGATAAGATACTGCTGGTATTTACTGTGCTTGTTATATATTTAATATATATCATCCAGAGAATAATTAATACTTAAACATAATACCTTTGAATATATTTCAAATGTTTCTTTATATTACTTTGAATGGCCTCAAATCATCATCTTGTGTTTGTGGAGCTACCTGTCTTTCTGCAATCAGAAGAAAGTACCTTCAAAATGTTGACACGTGAAAGGTCAGAGATAGCAAATGAGGAATTTCAAAGGTAATCCTCTTCTTCCTTTTCTTCTGGAAGACTCTATTTTCAGTTGGTTCAGAATAATTTACATCTCTGGTTCAGTTAAAGTAGGTGGCATCAATTAGACTTTGAAAATAAAGCCATTAATTTTACTGCAATGTAACTGTAGAGTGACAAGAGCTAATGCTAGAAAATACGTTTAATTTGAAATGGCCAAGTGTGCTTCTCCTACTTAAGAACCACACATAAGTAACAAGGCTGAAAGAGAGGAAGAGCTGAAGTTGTAATTCATGTGGATTCATATATAGGAATATTGAGGATGCTCAGGGTATCTGCGACTTAATCAGTTGCCCATTAATGTATTGTAGAATAAATGTACATCTGTAACTATTGTAAGCTGCTAAAAACATCTTTATTTTCATTTAAATCCTGGATATGTGATCTGTAGTGTCTTTAGAGACTTTGTCAACATTTTGAATTGAGGAAATATAAGAACAAAGTAAATAAAAGTACAATATTCTGAAACTATTGATGGAATGTGAACAAATCTACAAAACAATGAAACCTTAAAATCAAGGGACTATGGTTAAATAAAACACTAAATGAAGAAGTAAAAGATGAAACAAAATTCCTGTGCTTTAATTGGGTTATTTTTAGATAGCCCCAAATTCCCATCTTGAAATACAGACAGCCATGATTGTCAACCAACATTTATTGAGTACTATAGTAGGTATATTGAGCTTTGAATAATTGAATTGCACATTTAAAAAATAATCTGTCTTTTATGACAGAAACCAGGCAGTTCCTGGCATAATTTGACAGCAACACACTGCCTTCTCCTTTGCCTGTCAGCATGGTATGAAGCAATGCAATTAAAATCTAGCAGTGATTTGTTTTGACTGCTGAGATTTCTCTTTTCTATCTTATGTAGAATTCACAGGCAAAGTTTTGTTATTAAAGAAATATGATATTCACTATAAGTAATTTTATATGTTTTAATTTTATATTTGAGGATTGGTCCCTGTTTTAAGAAGTATAATATCACGTAATACTCTGCTGGCTCTTCCTTCTTGCTCTCTCAAGCTATTTTAATTTTTCCCCTTCCTAAAGCAGCACTCAAGTGGTTCCAGGCTAACAGTGACCCTCATGGCAGCAGCCTGGCCTGCTGGGTCTTCCTCTTCCTGACTCTTCTCTGGAGACAGCTGTAGTTCATCGCTCATGATTAGCCTCAGCTGTGTTTTTCTTCCATAACATATAATCACGAAACCTCCTCCTGAATATTAACTCATAACGTGAGGCCCATCCATCCATCCATCCATCCATCCATCCATCCATCCATCCACCACCCTTTCCTTCTTTTCCAATTATTGCATGGTAATATAAACATTAAGATTTCGTTATCTTGTCCTTCTTTTCAGTGTTGGTTCAAAATCACTCCCTCCAAGAAAATACACTTTCATCCAAGAAAATACAGCATGATTAAACAAAAAAGTATAAGCAATTGGGCTTCCAAAGTTAATTCATCTTTATATTTAGTGTATATACAAGTCTATCACTATAACCTTGACTTACAGAATTCTTTTCTTCTGTATCAGGATTCAAGAGGTAAATGCTTCATCAGCTACATTGTCTTTCAGCTGTATTTTTGACAGCAAACATAAGACTCAGTATAATACTAGAATCGCAAAAATAGTGCTGCCTACTACTGTTTTATTGTTCATAATATAAATGATGGACTAGAGAAAAAAAAATCACAGGTTAGAGTATTTTTCCCCTATGGAGGAAAACATTTATTCATTACTGAAGTTTAGGTAGCAATGAACACTGAGGCTACAACTTTTGTAGAGGGTAAGAGCTACTTATTGTGGTTTGTGAGAAGCATTTCTTTAGAATAATTTAGTAGAAAGCAACCATACATGTTTTTCATCCTCAGGCAAAATTTTTCTTCTCTGCCTTACCACTTAGTCTGTCCTCACAAAAATATAATTTGAATAGGTAACACATTTACAAGATATGTATGTATATGTGTATACACCCAGTATGTTCCAGTTATCTCCCATTCCTCAATTCCTTATCATTCCACCGGACATGTAGGTATTCTTAGTTTCTGGTGTTTTCTTTCAGAATATTGGTAAATATACAAGCAAACAGTAATACACCATCTTACTTCCCCTATTTAAAAAAAAAAGGTATCAGATAATATACCCTGTCTATCCTTGATGATTTTCACTTAAAATATATATGCTAGAAATGTTTCTCAATTATCTCAGTATCTTTAAGAATGTTGCCTTAGTTTTTAAAAGAATCACATAGTAGCTTATCAAATGGCTTATTTAACCAATTCCTACTAAGGGAGACTTATACAGTATATAATCTTTTGGTACTACCAATACGTTATAGGAAATAACCTAGTACATTTCATAATTGTACACAAATATTTCCAGGAAGTATGTCTCCAGAAGTGGAATTGCGGGGTCAAATTGTCTCTGCATTTGTAAGCAAGATAGATATTGCCAAAATACCTTTCCTAGATACTATCCCAATTTATATTTTCACCATTCATCTATAGGAAAACACAAATCTTCCCAATAGATTCTTATTATCTTAGATTTCGCTGACCTGATAAGTGCAACATGCTATCATGATATCTCAGAGTAATTTTCATTTGGATATTTATTGTGAGAAGAATTAAACATTTTTATATGATTAAGCCTCATTTAATTCCTTTTTTAGGGCTTTTTTTTTTTTTTTTTGTCTTTTTGAGACAGGGTCTCATGCAGTTCCGGCGGGCCTTGAGCTCACTTTGTAGTCCAGGCTGGTGTTGAACTTGCAACAATCCTCCTGCCTCAGCCTCCTGAGTGCTGGGACTGTAGGCGTACACCACCATGCCCAGCTAGGGCTGTGTGTTCTTATCTCTTGTCTATTTCTGTGTGAATGGTCTTTTTCTCATTGATTTCCAGGCATACCTGATATATAATATTTTAGCTTTTTATTTATTATAAATATTCTTTTAATTCTTTTTTAATTTTGTAACATATTTTTTAACTTGTCCTAAAGCTTTGGGCTTTATGATTTTTTTCTCTGAAGAAGTTTTAAAAATAATTTTATTTTTATAAATTTTTTATCATGTTTATAGCTTCTAAATTTTGAATATTAGAAAGTCATCCTTGTTCCAATGTAATAAAAAAATTCTCCTGTATTTCCTACCTGTATCTTTTTATTTTATTATTTATAATTAAATCATTGTTATGTTTGGAACTTTTTCTTGCATAGTGAAATAAAACTTTTTTCTCCAGATTACTACCAAGTTTGTCACATATCATTTACTGAATAATTTACCTTTCCTGCCACTGAAATGCTGCTTTTTTCCATCTAAATTTCTATGTATATTTGGCTCTATTTCTAGAGTGTCTTTCCTGTTTCATTGATAGTTTGTTATTCATGTGCCAAACTATATAGTTGCAGTTATTGGGGCAATTTATATTTTAATTTCTATTAAAGATAGTACATGCTTTACTTTCTTTGCTCACAATTTCCCTAATTTTGATGATTTTTCCATATAAATTTTAGAATCACAATCCTGGATTTTTAAAAATTGGCCTATTTACTGAGATATTAAATTTGTAAATTAGAGATAATTGACATCTTTATGATGCCAGGCATTCCTATTTGAGAACGTCTTGATTTGCTCAAGTCCTCCCTGTGTACGTAATAGTTTTCAATAGGGCTTGCACATTTCTATTTCATATCATTGTTAGATACTTACATTTTTGTTGTAACTATATTTTCTTTCATTATATTTTATGACTGGCTGTTCTGTTTTGTGAAAGTCATTGAGATTTATTATTTTGTACTCTTCTCTCTTAGAGATTTCTCTTCTAAAATACTATAGTTACATGTTTAACTCCTCCTTTTCAAACTTCGTAGTTCTCTGTTATATGATTGTGTTGATCTTCAACGCAAAATTAACTGTGAAACTATTCCTCCAATAATGTTAGAACACTGCTGATTTTGTTTCTGAATATGAAGGGAATGACTTTAGTGCAGTGGTCCTTAACTTTGGCTGAACAGTACAAAGACCTAGAAGACTTGAAAATTCTAATAGCCAGCTCCAGCCCATATTGACTAATTGGATTTTCCGGTGGGTAGAACCCAGATATCAGGCTTATTTAAAGCTTTCCAAGTGATTCCATGTGCAGCTAAGACTGAACAGAGTGCTTATTTTTAAGCTGAAATCAATGTATTTTATCTTGATGGGAAATGATCCATATATTTCAATTTTATTGATTTTTATACAGTAATTTCTAAAGTTTGTTAAATATGATTATGAGATTTTTCTCTGTAGAACAGTTAAAATTATGGGTCATATTATAATGGCATTACCACTATTTAATATAATTATGTTAATGGTTATATTAATGGGTTTCCTAATATTGAACTATACTTTCATGGATGAAATTCATTTGATATCGAAGTATTGCTATTTTAATGTCCTATGTGTTAAAATTGTACCGAAGACTTTGTATAGATTGTATTATACATAATACAAATATATTATATATATATATATATCTTTGTATATCTTTGTACAGATATATTATATATCTCATTTATGACTGTGAATGAGATTGGTATGCCATTTATTTTGAGTATGGGAAGTTAGCAATAAATTTGGCTTCAATGCTATACTCATATTACAAATAGGATTTGGAAGTTTTCCTTTGATTTAGAATAGCCTAGATTGGTGTTGGAGAGGATTTCTTCTTTAAAACTTAGCTGAATTCCTTGTGAAGCTTTACTTTCAAGTGCATGATGTGGGTGAGGGTTGGGATTCATGAATAGTAGCTTGAGTCTTTTCTTCAGTTTTTTTTTTTGGGCACATTTTAGTAAATTTAATCTATTCAGGTTTTCTAACTGATTTTCAGAGTCGAGTGATTTTAAAAGCTAGTACATTTCTGTGTGGAGTTGGTACATGTAGCTGACACATCTAAATTCTTTTCTTTGGCCCCTTTCCCTCCCTTCTCCCCTTCCTCTGATTCTCTTCCCATCTGAGAAAAACCTATTTTCCTACTTCTCGTTATCTGTCTTTTATTCTGTTTTTTACTTATGATCTGGATTTCTCATGCAAGAGAAACCATGTGATGTTTAAGCTCTAATTTATTTCACTTAACATTATGTTCTGAAGGTGCATCCATTTTCCTACAAGTGACTCAAGTTTTTCTTTATGGCAAAGTACAAAATATCACCTTGTCTTTATCGATTCATCTGCTGATGGGCAGAGGCCACTTCCATTGCTTAGCTATTACAGATTGTGCTGCTGCACACGCGGTCACGCATGCGTCACCGCAGTATGATGTCTTTAACTCTTTGGGGAAGGTACCTAGACTGGGAATAGGTTAATGAAATGGAATTTCTAGTTCCAGTTTTTTGAGGCCTCTCCATACTGTTTTTCATAGAGGTTGTACTAGTTTACATTCCCACCAGCAATGTAGAAGGGTCCCTTTTGTCCAGCAGTTTCACCAGTGTTTGTTATTATTTGATTTCTTAATGATGACCATTCTCTCTGGGATAAGATGGAATCTCAATGCTGTTTTAATTTCTCTTTCTCTAATGGTTGGTGGTGTTGAACATTTCTTCATGTATTTACTCAGCATCTTGTGAAGTGCCTTTTCTTTTAATTTTCCTCATTTTACTATTTGTCTTGATTTTATGATTTTTTAAATTAGGTTACAGTACTTTACTTTAAAAATATTTTTTCTTTAAAAACAACCTTCTTTGTACTACTTTTTTCTTTTCCTTTTTGTTTTTCTTTTTCTAGAAGTTCTTTTTCTGTTTGTTGTTTTGTTTTGGCTTGTTGGTACAAGGAATTGAACTCAGGACCTTGTGCTTGCCAGGCAGGCACTTATGCTACTGAGCTATATCCCTGGCCCCAGAAGTTTTTGAGTGCTGCTTCCTAAAAGCCATCAGGGTTCAACACTTTGTCTTGCGTGGGCCACATTGAATTGTTTTGCGCCACATATAAAATATATAATATATACTATATATAACTAACAACAACAACTTTTTATATTTTATATTATAAAATTAAAGAGAGGACTACATCAACAGAAAGCCAGTGGGATATTTGAACTTGTTTTTGTGAAACTGATGTATCAATATCAAGTGCAACAGAAATGGCTGAAATTCTTTGTGAATTTTCAAGGTTTTCAGCAGAAATTTTTGATCTAATATTACTGGTTGTGTGCTTTGTCCTTGAGAACAGTTTCTCACAAAAGTACATATTGACAAAAAGGAATAACATGTTAAGGCATAATTTTGAAGCAAAGGATATTTTTCTCTGGGAAGGCAGGTGTTATAAAAGTCTGGTAAAGAGACATGATCAAATTGTTCTTTGAGTTAAATGTCTAACTGCAACTCTATGCAACCCATTTAAAAGTCACAGGTAATATATTTATCTCAACTGAAAGTGGAGCTGCAAATATACCTGCACACACGTAGCTATACTGAAATGCTACCATCAGTAACTGCTGTGTTTTACTTGCCAAGTCGCACAAGCACATGTAACGCCAGAGTACACACGAGTTCTGCTTGGGCTGTGTGTGGTCGGCGCAGGAGGCGGAGTTACACGGCACTATGCTCTTCCCTACAGGTTTTGTTATTGCCTGTGCAGTTCACTGCTACATACTATGCAAAGAAGTCATGAAAAATCTTTGCTAAAGATCATATAATAATCATGACAATTTATGATCTTGTAGGGCTGCATGTGAACCACAACCTGGGGGCTGAACATACCTGCTCTAGGCCTTGTCACAACTTGCCTTGTTTCCTAGCCTTACGTTTAAAAAAAAAAGCAACAAAAACCTGTGTTTAGGCCATCCTTAAATGTATTTAGTAGGCTGATAATGGTTTCTGTCTCTTTTAAACACATATGAATTTGGAATGTTCAGGTTTTGTTGTGATCATTACTATCCCTTTGGTATGTGTCTTAGGAGAAAAGGGAACAGCTCACCTACATAGTCATATCCATAATAGAAATGGAATATTTGCCTCTTAATGTCATGAAAATTGCTTTGATGTGCTGCTTTAATTTCACTGTACAGCTACAAGCTGGTAGTTCTGTTTATAAGCAGCTCCTGTGTATATCCATGTGTGCCTTAATTAATTGTAAAGGGAATTAAAGGGTGTTAAAGGGAGTTAAAGTTTCAGTTTTCTCTCCATGAATAGGAACATTTAGTAGGAATTGTATGAGTTTGCTCAGGCTGCTCTAATAAAATATCACTGACTGGGTAGTTTCAGCAACAGAAACTTAGTTTTCATGGTTTTGGAGGCTGTGGGTCCTTGATTAAGGCTGATTTGGTTCCTAGTGAGAGCTCACCTCCTAGCTTGTAGATAGCTATCTTTGCATGAATTCTCCCATCGCTTAGAGACAGCTCTGGCGTCTCTTCTCAGTCATGACTTACTGGTTTAGGGCCCTACTCTCACGATCTCATTTAATCTTCACCACTTCACCATCAGGTCACATTGCGGATTAGGGATGGAATATATTTATGTGGCAAGTTGGGAGCCATGATTTAGTCCATAGCAGAAATGAATAGTTCTGTTTGTGTATACTTATTTGACAAGGAGCTGCTTTTTCTCTATGTCATACAATTTTCTTCCTAACAATAAAATATTATTTTGAATGTAACTATGAGACCATGGCCATGTCTAAATATTTAGAAATAATTTGAAATCTTCAAGTATCTACATAGTAGTTATGTTTTTCTGATTGTCATACAATAATTATTTTGTAGTGTTTGAACTGATTTAAAATAAGATTCATGGATTGTTATTGGTTGATTTGTTTATAAATTTCTTGCATTCTTTCTTTCTTTCTTTCTTTCTTTCTTTCTTTCTTTCTTTCTTTCTTCCTTTTTTGGTCTTTTTGAGGAAGGGTCTTGTTATGCATTTCAGGCTGGCCTTGAGCACACTTTGTAGCCCAGGTTGGTATCAAACTCCCAATGATCCTCCTGCCTCAGCCTCCCAAGTGCTGGGATTATAGGTGTGCGCCACCACACTCGGCTATAACTTTATTTCTTATGATGATATTTCATTTATTTATTTATTTATTTACCTAGATTATGAGGTAAATTCTATAAATTCTTAGATGTGTTTTGATCTATAGATTCTCACTCTATTTTTTCTTACATTTTTTTACAAAAAGGGCTGTTTGTCTCCTAAAATTTCCTAAACTCTTGTCTCTGATTTCCTTGTAAATTAGTATTTAGATCTAGAGACTTGCTTCAGTTCAGTTTCTTGTTATAAAATGTATGTATGTTTTTCAACTTACTTATGGCAAGACTACTTTGTAGGAGGTATGATGTGTTATCAGGAGGCATTTAACTGGTTAGTGGCACTGATGATTTCATATCAGATCTATCAGTTCATGAGGAGATGCAAAACTGAAAATTTAGTTTTTTTAAAATTTTCTTTGTTTTAAACTGGAATAGCTATAAAAAGAAACTCACTTCATTTATTGCTTTGTTACACTGAGATGATACTCCTGTTCCTCTTCTGATTATCTAAATCTTTTGCTGGTTATACTGAGATTCGGGTCATAGTCCGTGACCATTTTCAAAATTAGTTGCCTAAAATCTTCCAAAGATGTTCATTGAGTTGTGGATTTCAATTTTATTTATTATAAATATGTCATCTCAATAAATATATTTGATAGGCTTAGCCTAGGAAGTTGTATACATGCCTAGCCTGTCCCAATTGAACTGGGAGGGGTTTCTTCAATTTGGCTTGTGAGATCCTTTGGAATGGTCCTGATACATCCTGATAGTTTACTTGTTGTCTAATTTGACAAAATATTTTAGGCTCATAATGTACCTGTACCTGCTCATATTGTACCTTTCTTACACTATACCTGAAATAACCATTTCTTTAAGAAGTTTTAGTTTCTTTCAGGGGAAAATGGCTTTTGGGAACCATGATCTAGTCTCTAATGATGTTCATTATGAGTGAGTTGATCATTATTTTAAGATCTTTTCAATGCTATGGGTTAGACAATGTGTGTTACTTTCTAGAATGAAATAGACCACGTTTTAATATTAATATTTCCTCTTCAAATTCCCAAAAGAATGTTTTGTTTTGGTGATTTTACATTTGTATTTCCTTTAAACAGTATTTAAAATCCTAGTTCTCAGCAAAGCTGGTATGATCACTCATTAAACTTTTCCATATTTACTACACAAATGTTTCAAATTTGTATTAGAGTGACTACAACATACTGTGTTTAGTGAAAATTATGTAAGTTTTTTCCAGATAATTTTTTTGTTTCTTAAGTTACATCCCTTTAGAGATACATAATCAGATTACTATGTTTTACTGTTATTTGGAATAACTCTGTTCTGAGTCCTTATGCCAAGAACCTCTGATTCTTGGGGGTTTCCTTTTTCCTTTAATTTTGTCTTAGAATTGTGTAAAAATATTTACGCTTCTTTCAGTTAACAACACGTTTGGAAACATCTGCATATGATAGTAATAGTCTCTGTTCCTTTTTATGGCTATACATTACTTCGTTGTATGAATATGTCATAGTTTATTCAAACAGTTTCCTTTTTGGGCACATCTGGATTATTTCTAGTCTCCTCCTCTTCCACATAATGTTGGCATTAAGTGAACCTCCTGATGCATCCCCATGCCTACCCAAGCAGCCAAGGAAGAGAACCTGAGAACCTCAGGAAGGTGTTAAGGTGGAGTAGCATAGGGGAGGCTGGGAGGAGCTAGGACCCCTCTCCATTCTCTGATTGGTCAAATTCACTTGTGTTCAGCAGACATTATACAAAGTCACCTTCATTGAAATTTTTGGCCTGATGCCGCCTCTGAAGGCTGCTTACTGGATGAGGAGATTGCAATGGCAAGAGGCGGGAAGGAGGTGAACCTTGCAGCAGGAAGCTAAGAGTTGCAAGGTGATAAATCACCACCAGCCCCTCTACAGTAGATAAGGTGCTCCGAAAGTATTCTGGAGACTTCACAAAGGTGTCCAGCAGTGCTCTGCCTTTCTACCTTTCAGCAGAATCTGTTTTTTTTTCTTTTATTAGTAATTTTGATGTGACTGGTTTTTTTTTCTTTTTCTGTTCTTTCTTTTTTATTGTAGGTGAATAAACATATTGCTATTTGCTGGTCTTTGCTATTTTTTATTCATTTATTAGTCTCAACACTGGCCTTTTAATCTCCTTAGGCTACATGTTGTTACACAGCTCTCTGGTGTTTGACCAGATTCTTCAGAGTTCAGTGTGAGTCAGCTCTGGTCCACCCAATGTGTGTTGTTAGCTTCTTCTTCTATAACCAAACGTCCTGTCCCTGTCTTCTCTTTCCACACTGCCCGAGCCCTCCCTTACCGCACAGCCACTGTCTGTCCTGTTGCACCTCATGGCCAGCCCTCACATGTGCTTTGTGTTCCACTGAAGGAGCTACTGTAGAGTTAGGTAGGAAGAGCTCAACTATTTCATGGTGATTTATACTGTCTGATAATTGAGCTATCATTAGTGACATTGCTGAGCACACAAAGGAAAGGAGCACTAGTTACAGCGAGAGCTTAATCCTCGTAAGCATTTGAAAATCATGATGGAACCACCTGGATATCAAAATGAAATGCCAGCATCACTGGATGTCTGGGCAGGATGTGTAAATTTAAGGGAGAAAAATTTTCTACATTCAGGGAAAACTGTGCTAAAAATAGAGTTTTATGCAAGGTTATGGTTTAAACCAAATAGGAAACTCTGAACCATGATTTTTATGGCTAAATTCTTTGTGCGTTTATCTACAGATAGAGTTCTTTAGGCAGGAAAGCGGATGTACTGTTCCTGTTCTGTCTGAAAGTGCAGATCCATGTCACCAACCAGTATGGCAAAATGCAGGGTTTAAATCGTGGTATGGCTGTTCACTAATTTTGTGTTTGTGGGCAAATTACTCGCAATTTCTGAGCTTGAGTTTCTTCATAATGCTGTCCATCAGAGAGAGCTCAGGTAAGGGTCCAAGGTGAAGATCATCATACAGAAGCACTTGGAACTAAGACTACAGTATTAACCCACATAGGTAGTTTCTCTTTGGAACAAGCATACAACATTCACATTGGAAGGAATTTGGATTTGTCTTTATTTTTCCTTTCCTCTTCACTTGATTCTATTGATCAGAGAGAAATTCCTGCAAGTTAAATTGTTGAGGGAAAGTATGATGACTGAACTTTACAAGTATGCAAAGTAGAAATTTGAACAGAAGTTGCAAGAATGCGAACTTCCATCTACAGTGAAACATGAGGGTGGATGGAAGGCATATTTTAACAGGATTTTTAGGTCATAGGCCCTATTTATTGTCTTACCTTGGGCTGACCCGATTTGATGATAGCACTAAGAATTGATGATTTATTTATCCTCGGAGCAATTGAAAACAGAAGAAGAAGGAGTAAATCTCTAGAGTACAGTTTTAAAGGTGGGGAACCCTTAGCTATGGATGATCTTCCTGGGTGGAGGAGTATGTAAACAGCCAAACAGTAGGAATGTGAAAGGATGCCTTCCTTTCTTGGCCATATTTCAATTCATCCTTTGGGACAATAAAGGTGATTGTGATTGCAATAGATAACATTTCCTGAGCATTAACCATATATTAGATATTCTAGTATCACCTTTTTATAAGAAGATATTTAATCTTCTGCCCCATAAAGTAGGTACCATCAGATTCTCCATTTTATAGATGGAGAGGGTATGGCATGGGAGGTTCAGCCCTTCATCCAGGTAGTGCAGCTGGGGCCATGAACTATGGACATTCAGCAGTTGCCTGGGGAGAGCATTCCTCTGGACACACATAGGCTCTGGGCACTGACGTCCAGCATCCTGCTTCAGTGGTTGTGAATAAGACACTCCTTCCGTCAGCAACACATAATATAGGGACATTTCCTACAAAATTTACAATATGTTGAAATAATTGATCATTCACGTAAATCTCTTTAGAAGCAAATCTATCAGACAATCTTTAAGATATTTCCTTTCTACTCAGGAAAAGCAAATGAAATTATGAAGTAATTTTTTAGAAAGCTAAATTAGGTTTCCTACCCCCTTTACAGAGTGCTGAGAAAAGCATTTGTAGAGCATGATTTCCGCACAAAAGAAGGTGGATACAAAGCACTTTCATTTGAAAATCAGGCAGAAGTCAACAATGTTTATCCCTATAAACTGAAAAAAAATATTCCCAGGTGAATATCTTTACATGCAAACTAATATGAGGGGTCAAAAAATTAGACAAAATTCAGTCCCAAAGCTGGTAGATACTTTTGAAAAAAGGTCCATTTTGGACCTGCCCATGAAGTAGGAGTTAGAAGGCTATCATTGTTTTTGGGTTTATTCAAAAACTGACTTGTGTAGACACAGCCTATGTGAGGACAGGGGACCACGATTTGAAACATGCTGCTGCGAACAAAACAAGGAGACCAAGAGAACAATAAACAAAGAGAACCTTCCCAAAGGCTCTCCTCATTTACATTCTGAGATTACTGTCCCCATCACTCTGCTGAAATAGCCTTGTGTTACTGGCCGTCCGGAAGCATAATCAGGTGCTACTGGGAGCTTCCGCTTCTGCAAACTGCATGGAGAATATTTGAACGCTGCCAAGACTATAGGTGCCTGTTTCAAGTTGTCATCGAATATGCTATAACGTGTCGTAAGTAGGGGAGGTATATTTATAAATCCGACATTAAAAATGTGTTCCTAAAATATCTCATGTGTTCCCTGGCCATGTCAGCATAGAAATAATGTCTAGTATTTGTTTATTTTACTGGACCACCCCATGAACCTCAGGGAAACATGTTAGAAAAAAAATTATAGCTACGCCAACTATTCTGGGAGATACACGAGCCCTCCATGTTTATCAGGTTGAGGGCACTGTATTTTGATGTCAATAAGCAATTTTTCCAGCCCGGTCTCCTGCCCGACCCTTTTAATCCATCAATATATTATTAGAGATAAAGTTGGTGGATGCCTGCTGCAGTTAGAAGATAAATGACATCTCTGAAGTCAGGCATTAAAGACTAGATTAAGGCCTTGTGACACCGTTTTCAGTGCTCATCTGTGCACTTCTGTTCAACCTATCACACTGAGTGACAAGAAAGAAAAATAATGAACTGGGCCAGGGGAAGAAGAAGAAAAAAAAGGCAGAGAAAGGGAGAGATTTTTTTCCCCCTAACACACAAACTACATCAGTTCACACTCGGGATTAGACTGCATTTAAAGAAAGGAAAAAAGAAAAGAAAATGGGGAACTGGGAAGGACAGGGAAGGGGCTGTCCTATAAAGATGAAAATAGGCAGGCAGCGGGGATATGCAAGGCAAGAATTCCATTTCTGCCTGGCCCATGTTACCTCTGCTATCCCCACCGGCCTCCCAGCCTCTTCCACACAGACATCTCCCAGTTGGCTTCCAGTTGCTCTGGGAATCTGCCCCATCCCTGAGTTGGAAGTGGTGACATAGAGCTTGTTAAGAGGCAGCATTGGGTTCTAAATCTTAGTGAATGAATCATGTTCTTCCATCCTTGCTAAAGGATTCCCTTTATTATCACTGGTGTGATAGAGGTAGTAACGATTTTTTAAAACTCTGTCTTCTGATAGTGTTTGCATATGGTCCTAAGTTGACAAAAACGAATATTGAATTTTGTGCAATTGTGTCCACAACAACTGCAATGAATTGCATGGTGGAAGAGAGATACGGCCAGGGAGAAAGGGCATTAACTAGGAGAAAGCACCCAGGTTTAGGGTCTTTTGTAACTTCAATTATGTATGTCCTAGTTCTCATTCTTAACTGTTTTTTGTACGAATCAAACAACTTTTCCTCCCTATACATTTTAGCATGTTTGAGGGGATAGAAGGGACACTTTCCCCCAAAGACCGCTTTGTCTCAGCACTTCAACGATCTTCTGTGTAGCGCAGGCCAGAAGACATTTGCGTGCAACATGGTATTCTTGACACCCTTCACTGTGAACACACAGAAGGTCACTGATCACTGATTGATGATTCTTAAATACCTGTCTCCAGGCCCAAGCTCTTTCCCTGCATTCCTGCTAACTGTATATAAATTCTTCTGCCATCATAAATATCCAATTGCTGGTCAACCTCTGGCTTTATGGTGAGCTTCTCCTACCTCTCATGTCATCATCCAGGGTTATCTCCCTCTTGCAATTTTCTTTCCTCCATTGCCTCTTTCTTCAGCCCAAATTCAAAACCTTATTGTCCCGGGATTTATCTCCTGATTCATTCATTCTCCTTCAAAATCCATCATTCCAGCTATTACCACATGGACTCTGCCAAAACTTTTTGACTATTGCATTCTCTGTTCAAAGTCTCTTTTCACTTGTCATACAAAGTTTAAATTCTTCGTTATACTTATTAAGGCCCTATGGATTGTGATCCAAGTGCTTTTCCCTTTTCCTCTAGGCTTCAACAAAAGTGTTCGTATGTTCCAGACATGGTTATCATGTACTTATCTCTGTTTGCTATTGCTCCTTTTTGTTTTTAAATTTCCTCGATGGATACCCCACCTGTACAAATGCTACACCTTCTTCAGCTCACTCCTTTTCCTTTCTGTGTGGCTGCCTCTGCCTTCCCTACACATGATTTTTGCCTTCTTGAAAATACTGAGGTGCATGTTGGCAGAATATTCTCGGTTGAAAGTGGCAGAACTTAGCTTTGCTCGAAGAGTTAATTGATTAGAAGGTTTTAGTGATCATAGAAAAAGCAAAGGCCTTTGGGTCTTTAGGAAAAAAACCAAAAGACTGGGACATCCTTAGAAATCTCTTTGTGTTGCCTCTGTTATTTTGCAAATATTGGGTTTATTCTCTCTGGTTGCCTTAGGCTTTTTGGGCTGCTATAACAAACTATTACAGACAGCATAGCTTATAAATAATTGAAATTCATTTCTGACAGTTCTGGAGGCTAGAAAGTCCAAAATCAAGGTGCCAGCAAATTCAGTGTCTGGTAAGGGGCCACTTACTTGTTTGTAAATGGTTTCTTCTCACTATATCCTTCATGGTAGAGGGGACAAAGCAGCATTCTGTGGCCTCTTTTATAAGGACACTAATTCCACTAACAAGGAGTTTCCTCTTACAACCTAATCACCACCCCCAAAAGTTCCACCTCATAATTCTGCTGCGTTGGGGTTAAGATTTTAACATGAATTTTGGGTGAACACACACATTTAGTTCGTAGCTGTAGCTGGTGACAAGATTTTTTTCCATCAAGGGTGGGAGTGTGGGTTGGGTAGGCACATTGTTTATTGTACTTAATTTCGTATGTTCCCTAAAAGAGACAAACTGAGAATCAGTTCTCTAAGCCCAAAGGGAAGGATACTAAGCAAGACTTCTGGATTAGCCAAGCAGTTATCAGATGTCTATTCCTGGCAGTGAGGAAAGAAGCATTATGATTGGCCCAGGTTGAGCACATGCCCTACAGTTTGGCCAAGAAGTTTATAGTAGATTGCAAGAGTATACATGATCTTTCAGTCCTCCCTGTAACATTGTAGGCCCTTCCAATAAGGTTGGAGCCTGTTTCCTCACCCCCTTCCATAGGAGACAGCCTTGATAAGATGTCAATAAAATGAGCAAAACTGGTGCTGAGCTGGACCCAAGCCTAGACCTCAGGAGACTATGCATATTTCTATTCTCTCTCCCAGAGAGCTGCCACCACAACATGAACATGTCTGGGTTAGCCTGTGTCGTGATGAGTCAGGTGGCTTACTCTTCCTTGTCAACCCCATTGATAGCCAGCCAACCACAACAACAGGATTGTGTAGTGAAGCAGCAGTGTGCCCAGCTGAGGTAAAAAAAAAACCCACCTATGTCAGTGCATACCAAATACCAAACTTTGGCTACAAACAAGGCTGTTGCTTTAAGCCACAAAATTCTGGGTGTTTTGCTACATAGCAGATCTAAATGACACAGAGGCAGAATATGTATGACAACTGCTTCCCTTGCAACCAAGTAGTTTAGATAAAATAACATCTCCCAGAGGCAGGAAGGCTGTGTTCCAGGCAGAAAAAACTGTGGGTGGCAGGAACAGCTACTTCCACACACCCAGCCTGAGACTATTATGTTCTTTCTGCTCTCCAGCTAACAGTAGACTCTGGAGGGGCAGTGACTAATGTGGGTCATCTCTTCCAGTGGTTGGCGGAGGCTCTGACGAAGATCAGACACTTAGTGGGTCTTAGCTAAATGATGAACAGAAGGGAGGTTTTTCTACCATATTTCTAATGTGTGCATGCATTAGGCTTAAAGATTTTAAATTTTAGTTTATTAGTACATGTTTGTAGTTGATAATGTTTCCCTTCCTTGTGGGAAGTTGGTACATGCACATAACACACCTCAATTCCTTTTTCTCCATCTCTTGTTCCTTTCCTCCCTCTACCCTCCCTCGATCTCTTGATCCTTTCCTCTTTGATAACAAGCTATCTCCCTGCTTCCTATTTCCTATCTCTTATTTTGCTCTTTAATTTTATTTTGACTTTCTCATACAAGAGAAGCAGTGTGTCTGCTTGCATGTCTAGCTTACTTCACTTAACATTACGGTCTCGAGATGCATCCATTTTCTCACAAATGACTCGTGTTTATGACACAGTAATACTCCATGATTTGTAAATACTCATGTCCTTCTTCTATTCATCTGTTTATGAGAATACAGTGAAAGACGTGATATTAGAGAGATTTAAGCATTTTATCATTGACCTTCCTACTATCTTAGAACACTAAGGGTATTCCTTACAAAAACCTCCCATATGCTACATAAGAATGAAAATCTGGTGCCAGAGTTCAGCAATACCTTTGATAAAATTCAGGACTAAACTGCTTTATACGAAAGAAATATCAACAGGTCTCACAGCATATCCTTCGTATATGTTACATAAAAAAACTGAGCCCACTCTTTCCATCCTTCACAGATAAAATGTCTATGGATATGATTTAGGAGCTAGGCACTGCGCTTGTCATTCTGTAAGCATTATCTCTAATTTAATCCTCAAACTAACCCTGTGGAATAATTACTGTTTTCCCTTGGCTATAAATTATAAATTATAGTCAGAATTTACTAAAATATGTGGGGAGTTACAAATAAAGATATTTAAACCTGTACAAAACATCAACAAATCACTTCTCAGCATGTTGTAAGTACTAGATGTGTGAGTTCAGGAGGCAGTCAAAGTGTGACCTGTCTTGGTGAGCCTTATAGTTGGATATGGGGGTTGGGAAGATAGTTCTCTACCAAAAAGGAAGCATATATTAAATGCTAAGGTTCAGGCCCCAAAACAAGAATGTCACAGAAGATAAAGGGATGGCTTGCATCTGCAGGAACCAGGAAGCAATCACAGAAGAGACAAGAAATTGAGCAGTGTCTTGGAGGACCAATGGGAACCTGGAAGTCAGGGCCAGCGTGGTATTGGAGTTTAGTGCCTCTGTGTGGGAATGCTTAGGGTATCTTCCGGAGACATTGTGTGGACCTTCCTTACTATCAAGCACTGGATAAGAAGGGTCACGATGGTGCAATGGGATAGTACAGTCCCAGAGGATGGCAAATGGGAGCTTCTCCGAGATATCGGCATTCTGTGGATCTCAGGGACAGTGGCCAGCTCACACCGGCATTTTCTGGGAAGGCCACACACACTCGGATTATTTCAAGGCATTTTCTGATTATAAGGAAACTATTTTCTGAAAGTATAAAACTATGAGATACAGAGGCAGAAATATTAAATTATACCAGGTGAAACCCCAAAACAACAAAAATGAAGTTTAAGAACCAAATAAAATGTTCTGTAGGGAAAATACTAAAACAACAGGAACTAGATGCTCCTTAAGAAAATGCAAAAGAATTTTTTAAAAAAATCCCCATTTTGTTGATTTTAAAATGACTAAACTTATCCTCTGCTTTAGTTGCTATGAGAAGTTCAAAAGTCTCCTAGTAAGTGGCTGGCGATGCAGACAAGTTTAAAATAAAATACAAATAAGATGTGATTACAGTGAGTTGAGTAGCACTTTGCAAACCTCATCCATTCAAAAGCTCAGAATGTGGCTTTATTGGAAGAGAGTTCCTTCCTTGCCTGTGTAATTCAGGTAAGATTTGAGATGAGATCATACTGAATAAAGTGGGACCTATGTTTAAAGGCTGATATCCTTATAAGAAGAGGAGAGGACAGTCAGGGAGAAGGCCACACAGAGACTGATGCCATCCTGCCACAAGCCAGACAGAGCCAGAAGCTACCAGGAACCAGGAGAAGCAAGACAGGGTTCTTTCCTATAGCCTTTGAAGAGAAAAAAACGTTGAATTTTAGAAAAGGAGGGGATGTGGAATTAGCAGAACTCTGTGGAGGAGACCAGGCTGGTAACCAGAAGCCTTTAGGAAAGTGAAGAGGTGGGGAGGCACGAGGCACAGCTGCAGCGAAGGTGCGAAGTCGGTACTGGGAAAGGCTGGAGCGACTTCTACCTGGAGAACTGAACTTGTTTTTATTTGTAGCTTGGGGGTAATTCCTGTATTTCCTTTCTCTTAATATGGGTATGTTACTAGAAGATCCTTAATGCTCATATAGCTCAAAGAACATTGAATGGTGGGACGACCATGAAAAATAAGGTGATGGCTTTCTCAAGTTGGTGGGGGGCAAATAACTAAAGTTGCTGTCTTGGTTACTTTTCTCTCGTTGCTGAGACAAAATACCCAAAGCCCAAAATGAGGGAAGGAAAGGTTTGTTTAGCTTATAGTTTGTGGAGGTTTCAGTCCATACTTGGCTGGTTCTGAGGCAGAGTGGCACATGGCAGAGGGCAAATGTTCATGGCAGCAGCACACAGCAAAAAACCACAAGAGCAAAAGGGTGGAATGGCAGCCAAGTAGCCTCCTTTTCTCCCTTATATTGTAAACAGGCTACCCCCACCCAGGGGGCGGGTAGCTCTCATACAATCTCCAGGCCCTCCTCTGCCACAGGCTTAGGATGTATACAAAGTAAGCACCCTGGCTTCCTGCTGAGTCACTCAGCCAAACTTCTGGACTCCCCAAGTTGACATAATGTATCAACCATAACAATTGCTCAAGCAGATCTTGGTATGCATATGTGAGAACTATTTCCTGGTATTATATACTGGGCTATGTGTACATCAACTAGCTAACAAGCTTACTAACAAAAGCAAGAGGCAGAGAAAAAATGGGCTCAGTGTGTGCAGTCCGTGTTAGCTAAGAAGAGCACAGAAGTGGGGAAGGGAGATGGAATTAAAATTACTGCTGCAGTTACTGCTCGTGCTGCATTCATGGGGGTGGTGTCAGATTATCCCAGCTTGGTTGCAGTTTAGGATGAGGAAAAGGCAAATATATACCACGTTTTTAGGAGTTGGTGAAGCTGGGGTATGTGCAGGCCAAGTACCTATAAATGAGGGAGAGATCTGCAAAATACAGATATTTCCTAAGATACATGTCCTCTAATTTTACAAAAATTAAAAATGAGTGGTCATGAATATTCCTACCGGCTGATGGTAGGAAAAAATAAGAAAAAGTAACAAAAGGTTTAATACATGTATAACCTATATTTTTCTACAATATGTAAAGTAATATACAATTTTAGAGCTGGAGAACACAAATTTTTGTATTTGTGTCTAATTTTCTGAATATAAGTTTAAGTCATTGGAGAGATAATCTTGAAACTCAGAAACTGGATTATTTACTTATAGTCTTTAGCAGGCACAGAACATAGGTGTTCAGTCACTGTTTGTAGAATGAATAATAAATAGATCCTCTAGAATTTGCAAATGAAACTGGTCATGTGGTCCAAGATGCTTTTCTTAAACAGGTAAAATAGATTTATAAAGTGGAGAAGAAAAGATCATGTCTCTATTACATTAGATATAAAAGTTATATGTCCTCTTCTGGGAAGAAAACAGTAAAAAAGTAATTGGAGATGTGGTTGAAATATTTTAAGATTGCATTCCCAGTTTAGGATTCGGCTCTGTGAAGTTCCCTAGGGATGACTCTCCCTGACATAGTCTCAAACAACACATCGTTATTATTGATGTTTCTTCAGTAGGAGAAATCCTTGGGATTCTAGAATAATCTCCTGGGATTTAGGCTTTATCATATTACATATACTGTGGCGCTGACAATTGGCTTCTGAGAATGCTTATTCTCTTTGCCTGGCCCAAAACAGTGGCTCTGTGGTTTGAAAGGGTATATCTGAGCTCGGGGTGCACTTTGCTATCTACGTTCCTGGGAAAAGCATCAATATTTCTGTGAAAAGGAGGAGGAATTGGGGGCAAATAAAAGACCTAAAATAAAGAGTTGGGTGATTCTTGAACTGCAAATACAGTCCTAATTCCAGGATTAGTGCCAACAACTACCATTCTCTGATGTACTGGACCAAGAATAATTTATTGAAGAGTTTAGGGTGACAGAGTGATTGTTGGTGTAGCTTACCGTGGGGAGCAAAAGCAGTGAATATTAAACTTTGGTGCTGGCTGTGATCATGCCATACACACCCAGATTCTTCAAGCCACCTCTGTGGTCCAACTTTATGTCCCATAACTACCATGCCCTCTGAGGGTGTGCTGATGTGTGTTCCAGCCATGCATGCATGCTTTCGTGTAGTCTGCCTAAACCAAAATAAAACGTTATACTTATGGTCCCCACCTGATAGAAACCCAAAGGAATGATTTTGTTCCCTACAAGTATGTAGATGTTATTTACTCCCCCAAAATAAGAGTTGAAACCTAAGGGAAACCCTCACTCCATCCACTTTGCTATTCAAATTTCATCAGTGTTTTCTTGCCAAAGTTTTAATTACTTTGTCTCATGTGTTCATGGCCCAGAGGCCCTTTGATTTTCTAGTTCTAGAAGGGTGTTTTCAGTTGACCAAAGAAGTTCTTTCTGTGGGACAGATTTGTCATTGACCTTGGACATTATGCTAAATAAATCAAGCTATCAAGACCTATGCAGTGGAGAGGAGTTAGGGTAGGATAGTGGCTGTCAGGGTAGGAATGTGGTGCCTCACTTTAAGCCATTTCCTGCCTAGAGGTAATTTTAACAATTAGGATCAAGATTCCACCAATCACAGGCAGCCTCTGCAAGATAATTAGAGGGCAAGGGAAAGCTCTGCAGGAGAGGAATGAGAGCCAGCCTAACTAATGGCTCCTTCCTTAGGCAAAGACCTTTCTTGTAGCACTGTGGCTGGTTATTACTCTGCCAGCACCCAGATGGAACTGGAAATCTATTCAGACAGATCTGTTCATGGCTGAAACACCAATAACTTTGCAAGTTTGTTATGAGGATAGAGAAAGTAATACATTTTCATGCCTTTGTAATGACAGATTATTAACAAATATCACTTTACTTTGTCCCTTTATTCCCCAAATAGAAGCTATGGCATTCAGTCTCCATTAGAAAAATCATCTCTGGGATTGGGGGTATATATAAAGAATACTTTATGCCATTGTAATATTATAATAAAGGGACTCAAATGCTTTGTTCTTGGGAGCTCAGACTTTGTAAAATCAGAAACATGAGTGGGGCTGTGTAGGGAAGATAAGGCCAGAAGCCACTCCATTTCCTCAAGCCAAGAGGAGGAAGCCTGGCCCAAAACACTATCAGAGGCAGGAGCCTCCCATTTCCCTCTCTACCTGCATCTCCCGGGAGATCTGGAACCAGCCGCTCAGGTTTTTTGTTTTTTTGTTTTTTTTTTTCCTGCATGATTTGTTGACCCCATGGACAGGAATACTAAGTAATTCTCAAAAAGACCCATGAAAACAACTAAGGTAGGTGTGAAAACCACACAGGTTGTTTTCACAGCTCTGTGGTGCAGATGTGCCTTTGTGTGTGCCTTCCACGTGGCTTCTGATCACTTGTGAACTTGATCTGTCTTGTCTGGCCACGGCAAGTCACATCAAATGTATTCTCAGATTCCCTGGCTGACACAGAGTCTTCTTCTTCTTCCAGTGACTTTGTCATCCCTGTCTCCTTTTGAAGATTCCTTTTTCAACTCTCTCTTTTTCAAAAGATTACTTTGTCACAATTATTCAGGAAAGGGTTTTGCGCCTGTAGGAAATATTAATAGACTATTATGAGGTCCTACAACTAATTTTTCCACACATATCATCTGTCTTTGCATGGTTATTAAACTTCAACAATATTTCATGCAATGCTTCCCTGCTAAATTAATTTGGTTCCTTCTTTTCTGGCTTCTTCTTTTCTGTCCACAAGCTTTAAAATTAAATTGAATTTTCATAATTATAGCTTTTTGTTGTTCTCCTTCATATCTTTTTTCTTTTTTTTTCAATTTCTCTATCAAAGGAGCAATAAAGACATAAAGAAGCAAAATTAGAATTCTAAAAGACCCAAATGGTCTGGAATTTGATGGGTTTGAGGTTGGGTATCTTTTAAGTAGGAGGAGAGGGTGAAAAAACTCAGACCTGAAATGTAGATAAATTGGCTCTGATTTATCCTGGGGCCTTGAAAACAAATGAGATTTGTTCTCTCAATCATGAAACTTTTATGGTTGCTATAGTGTTTTTATTTGTGTCAAGCAGTATTATCTTTAAAAGAGTAAATATTCTCTCTTTCACACACACACACACACACACACACACATTTTCACTGTGCCTAGGTTTTTCCCAAAATCATATGCAGTTATTAAATCTCTCCTAATTTTTTTCCTTGGGTATCAAAGATTTTCACTGTTATATGTCTTGAAATCGAGTGATGAAAAACTAAAACTAAAACAACACTGAGGCCTTGGGGTTGACCCAACCAAGGCATCAACTAAGGGCATAGTAGGGATTGGAGCCCAGATGGAATCTCTGATAGGAGACCAAAGAGTCAGAGGTAAAAGCCAGTTAAAATCCATGAGAGAAATTGGTGGCTCAAGCACAATCCCTGGAGACTGTAGGAAGAAAGGATCTCTTTCCACCTGTGTCTACCCCAGAGCTTAGTGTTTTAGCAGCTCTATCACAAGAGAGAAGAAATGGCCACCCTTATAGGCCAGGCAGTCTATCTGACCAGACCTTAGTAAGATTACTGTGCTTCCCAGACTAGCACCAGTTGTAACCTTTCCTCAGTCCTTAGCAGAGAATAGTCTCCCAAGGTCAGTCAACCATTGCCATGAGCTTGGCTTCTCAAGCAAAGCAGTTAGTTGGAAAGGGGTTCCAGTGTGGGGCTTGGTGTTCTTTCTCCCTTCTATTTTTTTCCAATCATAAAAGCTACTTTCTTCAACTGAGCTTCACAAGGAGGACCTGTATTTAGCAGTAAAGATACTGGCTTAGCTGTTACCAGACACTCCAAACTCACCAAACCATAAATTAAACTGATGCAGTTTTGAGGGGTACATCAATTGTATCTTAATAAAATCATTAAAATAAGGAGGTGGTGAAAACGGTGGTGACACCATTAAGGAGGGCATGGTGCTATCACTGGAGCAAGAACATTTTGAAATTTCTGAACAGTGTTAAACCAGTGTGATCAAGTGGAGGGACATTAGCGACAGCAACATTAAACACTCAGTACAGAGCCTGGGGGAAGATGGCGACCAGGTGAGCAGCAAGGGAGCGAGCCTCCTTGATAAACACCACCAGCTCGAGACAGACTTGGCGAGCGTGAATGCCGGGACCTCGGCTGGGAAGTTTAAACTGGGCGTATTTCTCTGAGATGCCGGGGGAGATGTGGTAGGGCGGACCAGGCTGCCGGGGCGAGACGCGGGAAAGTCCC
>PVLD010023797.1:0-26731 GCA_004027595.1 Dinomys branickii | reverse complement strand
AAAGATTGGAAGCTTGGATCAAGGAACACAATCCAACGATATGCTATATACTGGAAACACATTTTACTCAAAAGGAAATCCATAGATTGAAAGTGAAAGGTTGGAAAACAATTCTCCATGAAACAGGTGCCCAGAAAAAAGCAGGGGTAGCTATTATGTTTGCAAACAATGTAAACTTCAAACCAAAAACAAAAAAAAAAAGAGATAAAGAAGGGCATTACATACTAGTTAGGGGAAAGCTGCAAGAGGAAGAGGTAACAATCCTAAACATTTATGCACGAAACCAGGGAGCACTTAAATTTACAAGTGAAATCTTAACAGACGTAAAAAATCAAATAACTAATAACACTATTGTAATAGGGGACCTGAACACCCCTCTGACGCAAAGACACAGGTTAACTAGATGGAAAATCGGCAAAGAAATAACAGACCTGAACCAAAAGTGTGAACAAATGGACTTAGTAGATGTATACGGAGTGTTCCACCCCACAACATCAGAATACACATTTTTCTCAGCTACACATGAGTCGTTCTCTAAAATAGACCACATTCTAGCCCACAGAGCTTATCTACCTAAATGCAAAAGAATTGAAATCATCGCATGCATGTTATCTAACCACAGTGCAATAAAATTGGAAATTAATGACAAAGAGAAACCAAAAACCACACAAACACTTGGAAATTAGACAACAACCTCCTGAATAACCAATGGGTCACACAAGAAGTTAAAGAAGAAATTTAAAAATACCTACAAATAAATGAAAACGTAAGTACAACCTACTGGAATCTGTGGGATGCAATGAAAGCAGTCCTCAGAGAGAAATTTACAGCAATGAACTCATATACAAAGAAAACAGAAAGAGGGCTGGGGATATAGCTCAGTGGAATAAGCACTTGCCTAGCAAGCGCAGGGTCCTGAGTTCGATCCCCAGTACCGCAAAAAAAAAAAAAAGAAAGAAAAAGAAAAGAAAACAGAAAGAGAGCAAATAAATAACCTAATGATACAGCTCAAACTCTTAGAAAAAGAGAAACAAGCCAAACCAAGAGCCCAAAAAAAGGAGGAGATTATAAAACTCAGGGCAGGAATTAATGCAATTGAGATGAAGAAAACTCTACAAAAAATTAGTGAATCAAAGAGTTGGTTCTTCGAAAGAGTAAATAAAATTGATAAACCCCTAGCTAACCTTATCAAAAAAACAGGGGAAAGATCTTAAACTCATGCAATAAGGAATGAAAAGGATGAAGTCAATACAGATACAAAAGAAATACAAAAGATCATGAATACCTACTTTGAAAATATGTACTCCCATAGGATACAAAATACAGAAGAAATGGACAAATTCCTAGAAAGGTACAACTTGCCAAAATTGAAGCAGGAAGACGTAAAAATCCCAATATCAATTAATGAGATTGAAAACGTTATTAAAAATTTACCAACAAAGAAAAGAGCAATCCCTGATGGATTCACAGCAGAATTCTATAAAAACATTTAGAGAAGATCTAATGCCAACTCTCCTCAAACTCTTCGACGAAATCGAAAAGGAAGCAACTCTCCCCAACATATTTCTGGAGGCAAGTATTATATTGATACCAAAACCAGAGAGAGATCCAACCAACAAAGAGAACTACAGGCCAATCTCTCTAATGAACATAGATGCAAAGATATTCAACAAAATATTGGCAAACAGATTATAGCGAATCATAAGG
Source organism: Dinomys branickii (assembly GCA_004027595.1). NCBI lineage: Eukaryota > Metazoa > Chordata > Mammalia > Rodentia > Dinomyidae > Dinomys > Dinomys branickii. The sequence continues at coordinate 25,024 of PVLD010023797.1, read as the reverse complement.
AAAATTATACACCATGACCAGGTAGGATTCATTCCAGGAATGCAGGGATGGTTCAATACTCGCAAATCAATTAATGTAATACACTATATCAATACAGTCAAAGACAAAAACCACATGATCATCTCAATAGATGCAGAAAAGGCTTTCGATAAAGTCCAACATACATTCATGTTAAAAGCCTTAGAAAAAAATAGGAATAGATGGCCTGTACCTCAATCTGATCAAAGCCATCTATAACAAACCAACAGCCACCATCATACTAAATGGACATAAACTGAAAACTTTCCCTTCAAAGTCAGGAACAAGACAAGCATGTCTATTGTCACCACTCCTATTCAACATAGTTCTGGAAGCACTAGCCAGAGCAATCAGACAAGAGAGAGAAATAAAAGGAATAAGGATAGGAAAGGAAGAAGTCAAACTATCACTATTTGTAGATGACATGATACTATACATGGAGGACCCCAAAAACTCCACAAGAAAACTCCTGGAATCGATTGACAAATTCGGCAGCATAGCTGGATACAAAGTCAACACCCCAAAATCAATAGCATTCCTATACATGAACAACAAACAGACTGAGAGAGAAATTGAGGAAACCATACACTTTACAATAGCAACCCAGAAACTGAAATACTTAGGAATCAATCTAACAAAGAATGTGAAAGATTTATTCAGTGAAAACTATAGTACTCTGAAAAAGGAGATCAAAGAGGATCTCAATAAATGGAAAAACATACCCTTCTCATGGTTAGGAAGAACTAACATTGTAAAAATGGCCATACTACCAAAACTCTTGTACAGATTCAATGCAATTCTCATTAAACTACCGTTAGCATACCTCACAGATGTAGAGAAAATATGCCTCAATTTCATCTGGAACCAGAAGAGATCCAGAATAGGAAAAGCAATCCTGGGCAATAAGGACAAGTCAGGTGGAATCACAATCCCTGACCTGAAATTATACTACTAAGCTACTGTAATTAAATCAACCTGGTACTGGCTAAAAAACAGACCTGAGGATCAATGGAACAGACTGAAAGATGCAACCATAACGAAAAACCCACTCAGCGACCTAATATTTGACAAAGAGGTCAACCAAACCCACTGGAAAAAAGAAGGCCTGTTTAATAAATAGTGCTGGAAAAACTGGCTTGCCTCTTGCCGAAAACTGAAAATAGACCCCAGTGTATCACCATGCACCAAACTCAGGTCAAAATGGATCACAGACCTCAACATTAAAACAGAAACTCTAAAGCTATTGAAGAGAAAGTAGGTAAAAATCTTGAAGAGGTAGGAGTAGGCAGAGAGTTCATTAACAAAAATGAAACTGCAAGGGAAACACTTCAAAGAATCAATAATTGGGACCTCATCCTACTGAAAAGTTTTTGTACATCTAAAGAAATCACCAGCAAAGTAAAAAGAAAACCCACAAATTGGGAAAAAATCCTAGCTGACTGTCCCTCAGACAAAGGACTGCTATCTAGAACATACAAAGTATTAAAAAAAACATGTACCTGTCCAAATTCAAAGACCCAATTCAGAAATGGGCATCTGAGATGAATACACAATTCTCAGATAAAAAAATACAAATGGCAAATAAATATATGAGAAAGTGTTCCACATCCTTAGTCATTCAAGAAATGCAAATAAAAACAACATCGAGATTTCATCTCACCCCAGTAAGACTGGCCAGTATGAAAAAGTCATCCAATAACAGATGCTGGCGAGGCTGTGGAGAAATAGGGACTCTATTACACTGCTGGTTGGAATGCAGACTCATGCAATCACTCTGGAGAGCCGTTTGGAGATTTCTCAGCAAACTAGGTGTAGAGGTTCCATTCAAACCAGCTATTCCCCTTTCTGGGTATTTTCCCAGAAGATCTGAAAACATCATATCATTCTGATATATGTGCACCCATGTTTATAGCAGCACGATTTGTAATAGCTAAAATGTTGAAGCAACCCAAGTGTCCATCTACAGAAGACTGGATTTAAAAATTGTGGCATTTTTATATAATGGAATATTATTCAGCTATAAAGAAAGACAGTTTGGGGGACTTTGTAGGCAAGTGGTCGAAATTGGAGTCCATACTCACAAGTGAAATAAATCAACGGTACATGAGCACGCAACGTATTGTATCACTGGTGTAAGACCTGAGGGTGGGAATATAAACTAAGAGACATGAAGGAAATCTGTTCCAAAGCAAAGAACAGATGGGACGAGGGAAAGGAGAAAAGAAAGAGGCAAAAATGTATGTATGTATATATGAATATACATATATGCAGAGGGGCTAACATGGTTCTACTATTGTATTATATCACTTAATGCTAAGGAATAGTTGATGACGGGTTATTTGATCAATCTTGTATGTTTGTATGTGTTATCCTGAGCACACATTTTGAAGATATCAATATGCAAAGCAGCAACTACTGTTGGTTTTCTGATGCTTTGTCTATAATTCAATTCTGATCTTACTGTTATTGTACTTTGTGCCTCTTTGTTAATGCTTTCCGGTTTCTTTTTTTTTTTTTTTTTTCTGTTGTTGAGATGATTAATTGTTTGACCAATTTCGCATGTCTGTATCTGTGTTCATGAATATACACTTTGAAGATATCAATAGGTAAAGCAACAACCATTGTTGAGTTCATGTCACCTTGTCTGTAAATCAGGTTTGATTGTACTATTTCTTATGCTACTTTGCGTCCATTTGTTAATATGTTTTTGTGCTTTTACTTTTAAAATAAAATAAAGTAAAATAAAATAAAATAAAATAAAAGCCTTATGACCGTAAGATATTAATATCCTTCTTTTGCTCAAAAAGGTATTTTTGTACATGTCACATTCTCTCATCTCTCTCTCTCTTCTTTTCCAGAAAATCAATCCTCCCTTCAACATAAGAAAAAGTCATTCCACTAATTATAATTTTAATTAATAATGCTCAAACACAAATACACAAGACAGATTCAAAATTAAGACACTCAAGAAAGAATAATATAGTTATTCTCCTACAATCTTGTTTTGAAGTTTTATACCATTGTTTTTATTCTTTATTTTTTCTTTAAAATAAAAAAGCATAACACACATGTCATTGAGTGTGTTTTTTTTGGTTTTTGTACATGGGAAATGAACTCAGGACCTTGCACTTGCCAGGCAGGCACTTATGCCACTGAGCTATCTCCCCAACCCAACATACACTTCATTGAGTAAGGAAGAATTTTCATTACTCATTAAGATATACTTTTCACATTCTTTTAAAGTTTTGACACTGCACTTACATGTACCTTCCAACATCTGCCTTGAAATAGGTGAGGCCTGATCATTTCTAAGGAATGACTGGGGGTTGACAGCGGAAAGACTGTGTTCGCTCTGAATCAGAGGCCCCTTTCGAGAGTACCAGGCTTCTGACTGCGTCTCAAGGCAGGCCCAGCTCTCAGTGCCACTGAGTCCCAGGCAGGCCTCTGAGTGCTCTCTGGCTTGCTACTGCTTGCCACGCTCACCGCAAAGGCACCCGGAAGAGTGGAGAAGGAGCACAGGTCCAGGAAAGAGCTCAGCTGGATGCTCATTTGTATTCAGTCTGAGCGTCATTTCTGAGAACATAGTTCCCAGGATTCTCCTGGTTGATGGGCACTAAAGTTAGGTCACTGCCCTTCACTGAGTAATGTGTTAGACTTGTGTCAGCTCTGCCTAAGTTAGGCCTATAATAATTTTACATGATGCAGTTTCACTGCTGAATCTGCAAAGATTCACCAACCAAGAAGTTTTAGTATAAACTCCCAGGTAATTTCTTCAAACTGTCAGTCACTGTAGTAAATGTGAATGTAAATAACATTAAGCATTCAAAAGAGAGCCGGGCATGGTGGTGCACGCCTCTGATCCCAGAACTTGGGAGGCTGAGGCAGGAGGATCACTGTGAGTTCTAGACCAGCCTGGGCTACAAAGTGAGCTCAAGGCCAGTTTGAACTACATAGGAGACGCTGCCACAAAAAAGAAAAGAAAAAGTTCAGAAGAGAAAAACACTTACTTATTTTTAAAAGAAAGCTAGGTTGCTAATGATTTTCTTTTCTATTTCTTCTTGATCCTTTAAAATTGCAGGATTTTATTACAGACTAATCAATGCCCATGGAGTATATTTTCCTCCCAAAATTATTCACAGTATTTATCAAAATGAGCAAAGGGAAGAAGATAGGATAAAAATTAACCATACATCAAGTGAAACATTTTGTTTCTAAAAATAAATGTGAAAGCAGAGAAATCTGAATCCTACATATTTTTGAGCATAAAAGAGTCTTAGAACTTCCCTTGCGGAAAGATTTGCTATTCTTCCACATATTTCAGTTTCAGCCACTGCTCCTTCATAATCTTTTCAAATAGCAACAACTCACGTCAATATTTTAACAAACTTCCAGGTGAAGTAAACACATAATAAATGTTTCAGGTTTCACCCAATTTTTAAAACTACTTAATTAATTCCGTTCAGCCATATTTATCTGTTTCCTAGAAGAGTTTGCATGACACTAAGCATTTTCAAGGAATAAAATGATTACTGGGTGGATTTTATTCAATTTTCAGTATTTTCTCTAGAGCATTTCCTGGGAAATACTTGCATTTCTAGAAAGAGGCTATCTGCTCCTATATGACCAATTATTACAGCAGCATGTCTCATAAGAAACGACATTCAAGGATAAAGCATTTTCTCAGCAAAATGGCAAGATGAGGCCATGACACATTCTTCCTGAAACCAGGCAGCTGATCTTTCTCACCCGAGCTCCAACTCTTTATTTTAAATCATATCATCAGATCAATGTCAGGTCACTTGCAGCTAAATGGGCAGCTGCACAGACAGTCATTAAAGGGATGCATTCAATAAAGGCAAATCCAATTACCTTCTGCATTAGAGAAATCAAATTCATTTCTAGAGTTGGTCAAGGACAATCTTTGTGCGGAATGATGCAGGAAGGGAGACTGAAGATGAGGTAAGAAGTTTGCCATGTTGCATAAACGCAACATTAAAACCTGTTGCCGCATTTCCCACAGGCAGATACTAGAATTTCAAAATTGCAGGTCTGTCTTTCTAAGCTGGGAGAAATTTGTTTAACTCTTTGAAGCTCACAATCCTCCCTGCTTCCCCTTTCCTCCCTCCTGGGACTCTGCCCAGAACACAGAACTTCATCATGCAGCTTACCACCTCATACTTTGTCGCAGTCTTTCTCGGTAGACTCTATGCCATTTTAGGGGAGAGCTCTTGTGCAATCTGAGCGAGAAAATACACTTTGAAGTTTAGAAGTCAGCAAATGACTGTGAAACAATCTGCCTCTGCGGGCACCCAGGTGAAATCTTTGTTCCACTATGAGCCAAGCCTGTGAGATGCTACAAGAAGAAGGACAGCAGGGAAAAATAAGGAAATGACACACATTTCTATAGAGCTTCATGGAGTGCTACATTCTTAGGTGTACTTTTCTTATTCACGGTCACAGTAACTTTTATAAAATACATGCTTATTTCCCACCTTTCACCCATGGAGAGAGAGAAAACTCAGTGAGATTAAATAACAGACAAGGTCACACACCTAGCATCCTGTTCTGTGCACCAGGTGCCAGGCTGGGGCCAAATCCTAGCTTCTTCATCTCTTACGAATTTCTTTATGTAAGGCAAAGTAATTAAGCCCTTGTGCCTCAATTCTTATTCGTCATCCATGAGCCTACAATACGTATTAGCAGGAGCGATAGTTCTGCTTCTTCCTCGTCTTTATCCCTTCTACTACCCTATTTTACTCTTCCTACTAACCTTTCACACTTTGAATATCTCATATCTCTATTCATCTTTTAAAAATATTTTCATGTTTCTTCTATGACATATGAAAAAATAAAACTACTGCGGCTTTTTATATGACACCATTTCTATGTTTTTAGGGGGCAGGAATGTATGCACATTCTCATTTCTTTTAACACTGACCTTGTAGTTAAATGCACTGGATGACGTTTTCCAGCATTTTGGCTGTGCGCTATTTCCAGGGCTGGAATTTTGTACTTAATACATTTTTCAGGACAGAGGATGAGAAACATGTTTGCCCACAAGCAATTTTGTTTTAAACCTGGCCATCAACTAAGCTTTGTAAAATATTATTGAATCATACTTCTTTCCTTAGGAATTGAAAGCATGGCTTCATTGTCTTCATACTACAGAGTGGTGCCAGCAAAAACCCGAGAAAACTAGAAATTGTAGTGATTATTATTATCATTGTGATCATCAGTACTATTCCTATCATGCTTTTACTGAGGAGTTGGTTGTGTTGCTTCGATGTCAAAAGTATCTGTTGTGCTTTCTTGGGGACAGATCTTGAGTGCAATAATTTTGCTAAGCTTATTGGTTACATCTTTGTTTCTAGGCATGATTTTTCTTTTGAGAAAAATCAACTTTTTCCTTATTGTGTTAGGTCTTTTTGAAGTCTTATCCTTAACTATTATTTTTCTTTTTCATTAAGTTAGATCTACTTTGAGGGATCATACTATGAATATTCAGGTTTTCTCTGTCTTCTACATCTATGCAATTGGTTAACTTTCAGTTTTACTCACTCCGTCATGACTGTACCGTGGATTTTGTGGTGTGTTGATTGACATTTGTGGAAATTTCAATTTGATCTTTATTTCTCTAGCTTTTTCTCTTCCACATTTCCATCCTGAGTCTCCCATTTCTTGTTTCCTCTTCCACCTCACACCATCATCTTTGGATCCTGGGACCATTAGTTTGAAGGTTTATTTTATGAAGACAATTGCTTCACTAATGTTTTTCTAATTTTTTACTTTTTGATCATCATTTCCTTCTGTTTTGTAGTAACAATTTCCTGGTGGTAGTTTTTTCCACTGCTCTTGGGTCGGTCTTTCTGCTCTTTGTACCTCTTTTATTATTGGCAGCAAACTCCTGATGTTAGTTCTTTGAGGAGTGCAAATGAAGTCAGTTTTCCTGATTTGTTCTCTATAAGAGATTCACATTGAAGAATGGCAGGGCAGTCCCAGCACCATATTTACCCCATTACTTCAGGCTTTTCAGGTCACAGTACCTACTTTCGAGAACTGTCCCTTCCCAACTTTACCTCTGAGCAGCAACCACTATGGCTCCTGGCATCACTGTCTTGAAACATGGTTGACTGTCACTGTTTTTCTGCCTCCTAAGGATTTTGCTTCAGAGTTAGAAATCATTCTCTTTCTTAAAAGGCAAAGCTAGCAACTTTGATTCTTGTTTACTGTGTTCTTTTGGTTGATCATTGAAAGCTCTTTATTTTTTTCTTTGTGCCAGTAATCAAACTCAGAACCTCATGCTTGCCGAACAGGTGCTGTGCCACTAAGCTACATCCCTAGCCCCAAAACTGTTTTAAAACAGAAACTCTGTAATGTTATTTTAAATTATCAGTAAGAGACTTATTTATAATGACATATACTTTTGGCAATTTTGAGGCTATGTATCTGTGATATGACTGTCTACATTTAAACAGTATCCATCAGGTGACCTGCACATGCTTAAAGTCAGCTTATGTTAGAAATCTTTTTGATCAGTGTCTTCCCCAAACGCAACTTTGTGAGAATAAAATAATGAAAGGTAACATGAGTTGTTTGTAGGAATTTGAATGTAAGATGGTTTCAGCCTTTCTGAAAGATTATTCTGAAGAAAGGTTTTGTTCTAAAATTCAGTTTAGGTGAAAACATTCAGTTAGGTTATGAAACATTCAGTTATGAAAAGATTCAGTTAGGTTATCTGACCACCCATACTATGAAATACATGAAACACAGGAAGTTGTAGTGAGTGAAATGCTAAAATTCTATAATAGCATTTAGAAGGTAGAGTTTTTACCTTGTCATTTAGTGTTAGTGTCCCATTTTGGTAGTATCTCCCATGTTATGAAAATTGCAGCAAAAAATAACACCAGAAATTATAATTTTCACAGATTTCTACAATTATCTTTTTTTTTTTTTTTTTAATTTCAGGGCCCTAGGAGGATCAAAGCCTTCTCACATAACTCAAGGTTCTCTCTGGGCTAAGACCACGACCTTCCCTTGGTCACCCATATTTATTTGGTTATCAGAAGAAGGGAAGGGAGTACTCAAGAAGGACAGAACCACTCAAGGACTTCTCTAAGTAAGGTATGAAGTTAATCCACTGAAGGATGATATGCCCGAGGCTATAGTCTTCATCTAGTTGAGATCTGACCCAGGTGTCCTTGGCTGTAATCTTGTGTTGTCCTTTGAGGTTTTCTGGTTTCACGCACCTCTATAGGTTCTAGTAGGGATTAGTAACTCACAGAGGATTACTTACTCTGAGTCCACCATTGCCAGATAAGGAGCCTAGGCCTTGGACAGGTTCACAAGTGAAGATGGAAAGCCAATGTTAATCTTAAATCCTGCTCAGAGGCACTTTGTAGTGGTCTCCAACAACTTCTCCTTTTTGTTTGTGTGACTACAGCAATGGAAACACGGCTACTATTGCTATACTTTTCTGCTGGTTGTTCAAAGACCAAGTTAAGGTGAGACCTGTATTAAAATTAACTTCTTGCTATCTATCAAGATCAGCTAAATCCTCAGGATTTACCTTAGAACCATGTACAGTGCCTCTCAGTTCTTCTGTGAGTGTCAGCCCTCTGGATGAGTCATGGCCATTGCTTGACCAAGCTAATTTCTCCAAAAGCTTGGGAGATTTTTCTCTCTTGGTGACTCTCCTTAGGCACACTACACACTGTAGAATCACTTTCTTCTGTGGTCCCACAATCTCCTTGATCAGAAGATCAGGAACTCAACCAAGTTATAGGATGTTGAAGCAAAGGGTCTCTTATGTCCTGGTTCTCACTGATCTCAGAGGGCTAGGGCCAAAATATTGGCTATAGCTCATCTATGATTTTTGGTCTCCAAACCTCAGTTGTTGAACATCCAGAAGACAAGGTTAATGACATTGTATTTTAGTGGGGAGTACCTTTAAATATAAAGTACAGCCAGAGAACTGTTATTTTTACCAACCAAGGATGCTCTAGTAGTTGAATCCCTGTAGAACATTAATAGACAACAGTTACATAGTTTTACAGAGAAAATTTGAAATCAAAAGGCATACATAGTACTGTGGCATAACAGGCATGATAACACTTTTGAAATACATTTAAATCTCCATCTTAGAGTAGAGTAACCTTTTTAGTCAATTATGCCTACCCAATACATAAGCTTTTACCTAACTTGTTGTCCTTTAATAGGACAACTGTCATTGAAGTTTGTAACATTGTCGGGGCTGTTCAATATCTAAGCATCTCTAGAGGCAGAGGCACATATATAGCATACACATCACATAGATTTTTGCTAAAAATTACCATTTGACTGATGACTTTATGGTGGCTTGACATGAACCTCTTATTACAAATATCTGGGGCACAAGAGAAAGGCAGACATCTATCAGTATAACAATCCCAATTTTACATTTTAGAGTACAGTACATTTGAAAGGCATGAACACATTTAATACATCATGAGATTCACAATAATGAATTGTCACTTTTTGTTTCTCAATTTAGTTTTGTATGAAAAACATCTTTTAATCAGAAAACCTTATCACCATGTTTTTTGAAAACTTAACCTTTTGATGATGACCAATATAAGTACATCATTATAATATATTTTGAACAATTACTTATTGAGGTGTCTCCCATAAGGCTGTGGAAATTATTGGGGTTCCCCATTAATGAACAAGGACTGGAAGAAGGTTTCCAGGCAGCTGCTTCCTTATTCATCAATTGGAGTCCTGTCCAACAGTTCTCTTCACCCTAAGGGGCTTTTGTGTAATTATCTTAATAAATTTTTAGAGCCTGTGAAAATGCAATCTCAGTATTTGACACATTAAATTTGAACAATGAGGGACCCTCAAGTCATAATACATAAACAACAATATACATAACACTTATAAAACCAATTTTAACATCATTTTGACCAGCTGGTAACCTTGATAGAAGCATATCCTTAATTTTAGGATGACAGTTACCTATAAGCCAAATTAAATTATGGGTAAATGCTTCAAAAATATAAAAAATACAAAAAGAAAATTTGTTGAGCTCAAATAAAACAGCTCCTTACAGATTGGACAGACAACAAAGACATATACAAAAGACAATTTGTTTATAAAATTAGAGTGCATTCATATATTTTTGTCAAATAATTTTTTAAGTTTGTAATTATAAAAAGACTCATCAGATTTTTTTATATGTCAATTCGTAGAGATCTCCTATAAAAGGAATTTGAAAAAAATAAAAACCTTTTACCTAATTGAGGGCCAGTAGCATCTGGCTCATGACAAATCTTAAGTGGAGAATCTGTCCAAGTAATGGTGAATTAGGAGCATAAATCCAATGGTCTACTCTTGAAACAGATTTTATACATGGAATATTGTCAGTGAAGCCATTAAGGCAATCAAAGGATTTTCAGGGGTTGGTAGTAGATTGCCTGATTGGCAAATGCCTAGGAGTGAGCCTCACGGGACAGGCTCATCCTCTCAAGGGCTCAGATCAGTGGCGCCATCATGAGGGACTGTCTCCAGGGTTGGTCATGTCTCTTGCCAAGATCATGCATTCCTGGATGGTAGCCACCTTGTGGATCCACCACCTGTTAGGATACAAGCATAACCTCTTCCCCATGTTATTAGATGAGCTGGTTCTGCCCATTTCCGTGTTGATGTCCTTCCAAAGCACTCGAGCCCTAGGCTGGGTGTCATCATGGGATGTGGACAAATGAAGTTCCACAAGGGTCAATTTATTGTCTGCAGCTGGATTTGGAAAGTTTAGAGTAAAAATGGCTAAATGTAACTGTACAATTATCTTTTATATATTTGGATAAAGATTCTAGTATAAGTGTTATCCTGGTCAATATTTTTATTTCCTCATCCACATAACAGTTAAATGAGTTGTTAATTAATTATTGTTTCATAGCTGAAATGCTCTTTTCTTGACTTTGTAGCTGACATTTTTACTTAAATTTCATTCAGGCTGCAGTTGTCAATAGGTACAAACAAATTTTTTAAAAAAAACTTCTTTAGATGGAATTATATAAACTCATTCAGCACCAACTAAACATGCAACGAATTAATAATACCAAAGCCTTCGACATCAAGGGAACTGATACTTCTATCATGTGTTTTGAAATTCCCTATAGGATTTAACTGAAAAACAGGATGGAAGTTTCAGAATTCTCTTTAATTTGTAAAACCCAAGAATGTTTAAAGAGTTTTCCTGCCCAAAGAATATTATTGAAGAAATATTTAAAGTCAGAACCAACATCAGAATAAGAGCATCTTCACAAATGCAGGCCAAGAGGTAGCTGTTTATCACTATGAATCACACGAGCATTGACTATGAGTTAAGAGCCATTAGTCACAAAATAGAAAATACAAGCCATTAAACTGGCGAGGCGAAGACATAGGGAGAAGAACTCTATAAAATCCTTATTTACACAGCAGCCATATACCCCAGGATTGCCTCCAACATCATTACAACTGTGGCATGGAGGCCTATTCTATTTTTGCAGATTTGACTGTGTACAGCTTCAGGGCTAACCTTCTCCTGTCCTTTTTGCCCAGATCTGGGAAAACTGATATGGATACTCCAATGCTTCTTCCTTTGACACTAACAGGAATTACAAACTATATGTGGAAACCGTCAGTTTAGCTGTACATCCAGAGACATTACGAAACCCCCAGGTCTTTCTTGGCTCTTTGAAGACATAATAAGACCTGCCTGGGAGCCAAGCTGCTCCTTCAAAAATGACTCACTTATGTAAGCAATAAATATTTTATATCCTATTGGTGTGTGACAGCATCAATTTCAAATATGAACAAACTTTGAGTGTGGGTCCATCCTACTTGTGAAAACAACAATTTTTAAAAATCCTCATTACAGGTTGAGTCTCTTATGATTTATTTCCTCACATCTCAACTGGAATCCTATTTTTTTCTCATGGTATAATGGTATCTTCTGATGGAAACATATTTGCATCTCCAAACAGCAGCACCACAAGCTTCATATGAATTGAGAGGTCAAGGAAACTTCCTGAAAATTTAGTTTCACTAATCAAAGGCTAATATTCCTTCATACAGAATATGAAGAACAGAAAAGATTCTGATGCTAGCTAACTATATCCTGACAATAAAGGAAATTCTATGAAATGCAAGAGATATGAAGGGGCAAAATTAACACTGAAAATCATCTTACTACCAAAATACAGGTCACACAATTGCAAGGATTATATTTGTCTTGTCCATACTCTGTCCTTATCACCTAGCATATCTAGCATGTTGTGGGCTGTCATATTTAGTGAACTGATGAATCAAAAATCAAATGGGTGAATGGATAAACACATGGAAATTGAGAGAGACATGGAATGCAAGAAGATAAATGTGGAAAACTGGGCTTAATAGCACATTCCAAGTTGTTTTTTCATTGTCCCCCACTTAGTCACCCAGCGATTACTGATAAGGAAGACAATGCTCATGCAGGTGATAAAGTGTAGTTGCAGCAGTAATAGTACTTCACCTATAGTAGAACATCATTCTCCTAGCAACCCTGTCCTTTCAATTCCCTGGAAAGGTAGAAATACAGAAAAACTATAGGTAAGATACCCCCGACCAAATACAGACAGCTATTATCAGCTCCTAAAAGAATAAAGAAACCAAATATCATCTTTTTTTAAAAGAGGACAAAAAATAAAAATAACACTAAAACACAGTTTCAAAGCAGGTCAGAGGAAGAGTTACAATAGTTAATACATTGGTAGTTACTCAGAATACAAGATATAGGCATGACATCTTGTCCAAACAATATCAGTAGAAACCTTTCTTTTCAATGACCTAAGAGAAACTAGCTATATAACTATCTTAACTATCTTGTGTACAAATACATTTTTTTTCTTTTTCCTTTTCTTTCTTTCCCCTTTCCCCATAATATTCTCCTTTCTTTTGAACAGTTTCTTCCCAGTTCGCACTATCTCATTCATTCATTCAGATTCTCACACTAGTGGAACAATATGATATTTACACATATGAGTCTAATTTATTTTGCTTATTAGTATGATCTAAAAGTGCATCCATTTACCTATAAAACTCTTCAGTTTATCCTCTTTTATGGCCGAGTAGTAGCCCATTATATAAAAAACCATGTTTTTATCCATTCTTTAGTTGCTGTACATTTTGCTTCCAAGGTTTATCTATTACAAATTGTGCTGCTATAAACATGATGCACATATAACACTGTGATATGATGTTTTGAATTCCTCTGGGAAGAAACCCAGCAGGGGAATAGCTGGGGCAAATGGGACCTACAATTCTACTTCTTTGAAGAATCTCCACACAGATTTCCACAGTGGCTGTATCAGTTTATATTCCCACAAACAGTGGAGAAGGGTTCCTTTTCCCCCTCAACCCCACCAGCATTTGCTATTGGTTGATTTCTTGATGACAGCCATTCTTTCTGGGGTGAGATGGAAATCAGTGTTGTTTTAATTTGCATCTCTTGATTTACCAAGGATACTGAACATTTTTTCATGGATTTATTTGCCATTTGTATTTCTTCATCCGAGAAGTGTGTATTCAACTCAGATGCCCATTTTTGGATTGGTTCTTTGAATTTGGGAGTCTGATTTTTTTTTCAAGTCTTTTATGTTTTGTCTGAGGGACAACTGGCTATAATTTTTTCCCAGACTGTGGATTATCTTTTCATTCTGTTGGTGATTTCTTTTGTTGTGCAAAAGATTTTTAATAAAATGGGATTCCATTTGTTGATCCTTTGTAATCTTTCCCCTGCAGTCTGGGTTTTGAAGTCTCTGCCTACTTACATCTTCAAGATTTGTACCTATTTCCTCTTTCAATAAATTTAGAGTATGTATTTTAATATGTAGGCCTTTAATCCATTGTGAGTTTAGTGCAGTGTATGGTGAGAGACCTGGGTCTAGTTTTAGCTTCATTATATAGAAAGCCAGTCTTTCCAGGGCCATTTATTAAAGAGCCTATCCGTCTTCCAGTAAACATGTTTGGCTACTTTGTCAAAGAGAAGGTGGCTGAGTGTGTTGAGTTGTGCCTTCATCTTCTAATCTGTTCCACTTGTCCTCAGGTCTGTTTTTTTGCTAGTACCTTGCTGATTTTATCACAATAGCTTTGTAGGATCATTTCAGATCTGGGACTGGAATGCCCCTGACATTCCTTTATGGCCCAGAATTGCTTTTGCTATTCTAGGTCTCTGGTTTCAAATGAATTTTAGGAGTACTTTCTCTAGATCCATGAGGTATGCTAATGGTATTTTGACTGGAATTACATTAAATCTGGATTGCAGTTTTGGGAGTGTGGCCATTTTCACATGTTGATTCTTCCTATCCAAGAACAAGGGATATCTTTCCATTTTCTGAAATCCTCTTTGATCTCTTTTTTAGGGTACTGTAATCATCACTGTACAGAACTTTTACATCGTTTGTCAGACTGATTCCTAAGTATTTCATTTTTTGTGTGTGCTATTGTGAAGGGTCCGCTTTCCCTAATTGCTTTCTCTGTGACTTTGTAGCTTGTGTACAGGAATGCTATTGATTTTTGAGTGTTGACTTTGTATCCCAATACACTACTGAATTTGGATATTGAATCTACAATTTTTTTTGTTGGAGTTTTGGGGTCTTGTATGTAAAGTATTATGTCATCAGCAAATAATAATAATTTAATTTCTTCCTTTCCTATCTTTATTCCTAGTATCTTCTTCTCATGTCTAATTGCTCTGGCTAATGCATAGGAGTGGTGATAATAGACATCCCTGTCTTGTTACTGATATTAGAATTGAAGCTTTCAGTTTTTCGCTATTTAATACAATGTTAGCTGTTGGTTTGTCATAGACGGCTTTTATCAGGTTGAGGGAAAGACCACCTATTTAAGTTTTCTGTAGGGTTTGTATTATGAATGGATGTTGGACTTTGTCAAATGCTTTTCTGCATCTATTAAGATGATCATGTGATTTTTATTTTTGGTTCTGTTAATATGTTGTATTACATTTATTGATTTGCATATGTTGAGCCATCCCTGCATCCCTGGGATGAATCCTACTTGGTCATGATGTATAATCTTCTTGATGATTTGCTGCACTCTCTTTGACAGTATCTTATTAAGGATTTTTGCATGTATGTTCAATAGAGAGACTGGAGTGTAGTTTCTTTTTTGATTGTGTTCTTCTCTGGTTTGGAATCAGGGTAATACTTGTTTACATCAATAATTTTGGAAGTACTGCTTCCCTTTGAATTTCTTTGAAGAGTTTCAGCATTAGGGGCATTAGTTCTTCTCTAAATTTTGAATTCAACTATGAATCCATCAGGACATGGGCTTTTCCTTGTTGATAAATCTTTAATTACAATTTTAATTTCATTGGTTAATATCAAGTTGTTTAGCATTTTTATATCCTCTTGGTTTAGCTTTGGCAATTCTACTGTGTCAAGAAGTCTAGCAATTTCTAAGCCAGGTGGTGCATGTCTGTAATCCCAGCACTCAGGAGGCTGAGGCAGGAGGATTGTTGCAAGTTTGAGACCAGGCTAGGCTACAAAGTGAGCTCAAGCCCAGCCTGAACTGCAGGGCAAGACCTTGCCTCAAAAAGACAAAGAGAATCTATCAATTTCTTCTGTGTTTTCCATCTTATCAGAATATAGGTTCTCATAGTAGGTATTAATTATCTCCTGTATTCCTATGGGATCCATTGTGAATTCTCCCTTTTCATTCCTTTTTTCCCCTTTCATTCTTAACTGCTGGATTTGGAGGGTTTTTTCCTCTTTTTGATGAGGTTGGCTAATGGTTTAATCAAATTTTTTTGTTCTTCCAAAGAACCAACTTCTCATTTCATTCATTGTATTACTTTCTTAGTCTCCATTGCATTAGTTCTGCTCTTCTCTTTATTATCTCCTTCACCATATGAGCTTTGCATTTGATTAATTCTTTTTCTACAAGTTTGAGATTCTACATTAGGTTGTTTATTTGAGCTTTTTTTGTTTTCCTGATGGGTGACTTCATTGCTATAAATTTCCCTCAATAGTACTGCTTTCATTGCATCCCATAAATTTCGGTATGTTGCACTGGTATTATCATTTAATTGTATACACTTTAATTTAGTCTAATTTCTTCTGTGATCCATTGGTTGTTCAGAAGAGTGTTGTTTAATTTTCATGTGTTTATGTAGTTTTTGTGATTTCCCTTGCTGTTGATTTCCAGTTTCACTGAACTATGGTTAGATAGTTTGCATGAGATGATTTCAATTCCAACACATTTACTTATTGTCAGCTAATACATGGTCTATTCTTGAGAACGTGCCATGTGCAGCTGAGAAGAATTTGTATTATGATATTGTGGGGTGGAACACTGTGGACATCTACCAAGTCCATTTGTTCTCAGGCTTAGTTTAATTATAACATTGCATTTTGGTCTAGTTGTTCTATTTGTTAGAGTGGGGTATCAAGGTCTCCACTACAGTTGTGTTAAAGTTTATTTGTTTTTTCATTATCTGTTAATATTTGTTTTATGTAGCTAGGTGAACCTGTGTTTGGTGCATAAACATTTATTATTGTCATCTCTTCTTCTTGGAGTTTTCCCTTAACAAGTATGTAGTGACCTCATTTACCTCTTTTGATCAGTTTTGGTTTAAAGTTTGCATTGTCTGCAAATAGAATAGCTACTTCTGCTTTTTTCTGGGTACCTATGTCATGAACAATTGTCTTCCATTTTTTGACTTTTAGTCTTTGAATTTCTTTGTGACTTAAATGTGTTTCTTAAATGCAGCATATTGTTGGATCTTGATTTGTGATCCATTCTGCCAGTCTCTTTTTGTTTTTGATTGCTGAGACCATTTATGTTGTTGGTTTTAACTGATATGTATTGGCTTTTCTTTTTCATGTTGTTTTCCTGTTTTTCTTCCCTGTTTTTCACCTCTATTTAATTGCTTGCCCTGCCTGGGGGCTTCTTTCCATTGGTGTTCTTGGGATTGTGGCTTTGTTATCTCTTTCTAATATGTTCTTTAGAGCATTTTGTAGAGCTGGTTTGGTGGTCATAAATTTCTTCAGTTGTTCTTTGTCATGGAAGTATCTAATTTCTCTATCAGTTTTGAAAGATAGCTTTGCAGGGTACATCAATCTGGGTTGAAGAGTGTTTCCTTGTAGGGTTTGAAATATCTCACTTTAAGCTCTACTTGATTTGAGGATTTGTGTTGTGAAGTCTGCTGTGATCCTGATGGGCTTTCGTTTGTAGGTGATGTGTTTCTTTTCTCCAGTTGCTTTTAACATTTTGTTCCTGTGCTGAATTTCTGCAGTGTTAATTATTATATGCCTTGGTGTACATTTATTTTGGTTATGGCTATTTGGAGTTCTAATGCTTCACTTTTTTATGTCAAATTCTTTATCCAGGTTTGGCAAGTTTTCTGCCATTATTTCCATCAAGATGTTTTTAATGGCTTTTGCACTGTTTCCACCTTTCTTATTGATTCCAAGCAATCGTATGTTGTTCTTTGCTTCATCCTGTTGCTATTGGTTTGACTTTTCATGGTCTCCTGTTGTTTATAAGATACCTTTCTTGTCCAGGTTGCTAGTTGCATTTCTGTCTCTAGATCTAATATGCTATCCTCATATTCATTCAATCTGCTGCACATAATCTCGATGGAGTTTCTAATGTCTTGCATTTCTGCTTGGATCTATTTCTTTGATTCCATTTCTTGGCATTCATGGTTTCCATCATTTTCCTGAGATCCTCTTATTAGTTTATCTGTGTCTGCTTCAATATCTTTTATTTTGATAGTCATTTCTTTTTGCACCTTAGAGATTATTTTTTCTGTGGGCTCTTCTATTTGTGTTTTCACTTCTGCTGCTATCATTTTGGAGAGTTCCCTTTGTTGGTTTCCAAATTCCTCTATTTCTTTTTTTTTTTTCCAAATTCCTCTATTTCTTTGTGTTCTGGACTTGTCCTGGGTAGGCTGGGTGTTTGGGATTCAATTTTGCTTCTTAGTCTCATCATTTTCTATTTTCTGTTTTATTCTGTGTGTTGGTGTTTGTGGATTTCTCATGTTAGATAGCGTTAGCACTGCAGTCAAGGCTTTCCTGGGAGGTGTCTGTTCCTCCAGATGTCTTCCAGATGTAGGTGGTTCTTAGTCTTTGTCTATCCAAGAACCTACCTTCCCAATATATTACATCTGAGTAGTTGCTATCAGTTCGACCTAGGGCCCATTCTTTTGGTACTGGACTATGGTGATCATTACGATCCCTTACAATCATGTGTTGTCATACAAGGGGGACAATTGGGTATAGCATGTATGACACCCAGTTAATATAGTTCAGCTGGCAATAACAATAGACTCAAGTACAGCCTGACGAACTGTAGTAACTACTAGTCTGATATCTGTAACAGTAGGTGAAGGTCTGCAGAAATATAATGGAACCCAGCTTATACCAGGAACTTGTGGGAAATTATTTTCCAGTTAGTGGAGTGACTTTACCCTGTTCTGGTGTGGGGGATTCAGGAGGAGTGGGGATAGGATGGAGAGATGCATGAGGTTAAATATAACAGGAACAAGGTCGGAGGACACAGGATTATCTTCCAGGTTTGTGATGCTTGTAGGACACAGGAAGGAAGGATTGAAGAGAAGGTCTAGGAGTTTTGAAGTGACCCACAAAGAAAAGAGACAATGTTCACTCCCAGGAAAGTATCATGAAGTGAAATAGTGATGCAAGGAAGAGGATGAGTAGAATAAAACCAAAAGAAAGGTTAGAGATCACTTGTTGGCTTATACTGCTAATGCTGCATGGGAGATTTCCATGCTTCTACTTCTGCCTGTCCATCATAGGACCTTAGCCAGGGTCCTATTGTGTCACTGGTGTTCTCACAGGTCTCCAGGCTCTGAGTTCTGCTCATGGAGGGGGGAGGGGCATATCTCAGTCTTCTTTTGCCAGCCTTGCTGTCCCAGGTCAATGGAGGACGGGACAAGCTGAACTCACACTCCTCTGCCCAGGCATACCATCCCGGGTCCCAAATATGATTTCAAGTAAGAGGGAAATTAAATTTAAGATACATGATCATTCACATAATCTGAGTGATATATATGTATGTGTGTGCATGCACATGTGTGTATACATATATATATATATATATATATAATATGCACATACATATATTTATTATTAATTGAAGAACAAAATTGAAGAACAAAAAGGCATATATTCATACTTCAAACACTGAACTGTAGTACACTTCCGTGTGCCTTATGTGTGGTGCTGTTATGTTGTAAAACTCTTGTATGGGGAGGGTAGTAGGTCATGGCCAGTGTTGGTCTCTGAATGGTGCCCAGTTTGTGTCCTTATGTGGTGACACCTTTTTTTGATACCCTCCCATCTATTAGAGCACAACATAATTTTCATGTGTACTCAGTTTAAATGGAAGAAAATGCTACATTGTATTCCCTGGACAAATACTGTACTGTATAGAACAATACATGTAGTATTTTTTCCTTTTTGCTGCCCTCCACACCCCACAATATGCAGACATGCATATTTGAGCAGTCTTAGACAACAGCACTTTCAGCTGAGAAAAGAAAGACCCAAGCTCTAGCCAGAAAAGACTATGCATACTCGCTGAGGAACATTAGCTGAGTATACAATTAAGTAAATGGAAATCATGGATGAAACTTTCCTACATAGTAGTGATGTCTTGAATGAATTACTACAAGAAGTACCTGAAAATTGCTGGGAAACATCTACTGGTGAACATTAAGCCTGGAATATATTCTACAGCTTTTCAGAAGCACAACTGGGATTTCATAAGGCATGAATATTAATGCACTTGCTTATTATCTCCGACGATAGCCTGCACTGCTTTTGTGATGTATTGCACCTTACCGCTGGATCCCTACTGATTTACAATGAGTCATGGGCTCTTTTATTATTAAGTGAGGAAATTGGGCATGTCCCAGAATATAGAATCATTTAGAGAAAGACATCTGCATCATCTGAACACAGAAATATACACAATCAAAAAGTATTTTCCCGGGCAGGCTCAGCAGAGTTTCAAATAGTGTTTTAACAAATACAAAAAACCAGGATGTGCCTTGGGACAATTTGCTTTCCACCATACTGAATTATTCCTTAGAATAAGTAGGACAAAAATGAGAATGATTATTGGTATACTGAGAAGGAAGCTAGAAGGAAAAAAAAATATTTGCAACATCTTTGACCTACTCCTCATGGTGCTCCTACTCCTCATGGAGCCCTAAATTGTAAAATGACAATACCAGTGGACAGGGGCTGGGGATATAGCTCAGTGGAATAAGTGCCTGCCTAGCAAGCACAGGGTCCTGAGTTCAATCCCCAGTACCGCCAAAAAAAAAAAAAAAAAAAAACAATACCAGTGGACATTTACTAGTTAGATATTTATTTTTTGTTTTTACCTAAACAAATAGGCTTTTAGTGTGAATCTTTGCTCTGTTGTGTTAACATAGATAATTATTATACAAAATATGAATTATACAAAATATCCTGCAATATGATGGTTTTGCACCTGTATATAGGAAGGGGAGGGCTAGTGGGAAGAAAAATAAGGGATACTTTCAGAAATTAACTGAACAAACAATGTACACCAAGGAGCCCTTGGAACACAAAATGAGCAAACATCTCAAATGGAAAATTAATCTCATTTAAGGATCACCAAAGAGCCAAAGGAGTTGGATCAGTTTCCCAGACCCAACATATCCTGTAATTGTGCTGGTATAATTATTGTGCATCAGAATGGTTCAGCCAACTCTGTAGGGTGACAAATTCAAAACTGGAGGCCAGTGTGAGACAAAAGGTTCTATTGACTTGACGTTCCAAATTTTGTCAGTAAATGGAAAGCCCAAGAAAAGACTGGAAAGTCACCCACTGGACATAACCATAACCATTTCCAGAACTGGAGAGATTACAAAGGGAGCAATGGAAGAATAGAGCATATCAGTTTAATCAAGCATTGTTCCTATGTTCTATAATTGCCTGAGATGTACATAATTTTGGCACTATGGACTATTTGACATTCATAACTGCAAGACTAAAAAATAGTAACCTAAAAGCGTATCTTTGTAAAAAGAAACACTTACCTAACAATATTCAGTGTCTAAGAAGAAAGCCAAATACTTTCATTTCAAATAAATGTAAAGATTGGTTTCAGGACATATTTTTAAAGTTACATTTTATATAAGTGCTTTAATCAAACTGTTTCCTGCCCACACCAAAAGAAACCACTGTTAGATTTATGATTCCCAATTCTTTGTCCTACTCCCTAGTCTTGCCTCATCGGGCTGAATTTGTAAATAAAATGTATTAATTAGATATAATATGCTGTATTCATAATTAAACATAATAATACAATATAATTTCCCTGCATTTGGCTTTTTTTCACTCAACATTATTGCTGTCTGATCCAGCCACACTGAATCAAATGATTATATCTTTAGTCTGTTGTGTCTCCATTAGTCATTTATTTCCACTTTTCGTATCACTTTTTCTTTTAACTTGATGAACCTTATAAATATATGTCAGTTTTATCAAACTCTCAATAAAAAAAGTTTGAACATTTTCACCCTTCTACAGTGAATTTATTTTTGGCAAAATATTATTTTCTACTCACATTGTTATCTTTCTTACCACTTTCATTTTCTTTGTTTCTTTCCTAAAATCTTAATGTTGAATGTTTACTTCATTCACTTTTTAGTGTTTTTTCTTTCCTGCCGTTGGCATTATGATGGTGAATTTATCAATTACTATAGTAGTCAGTTTATTCTTTATAAATTTTGATGGATTGTAATAGGTACATACAACTTTAAAACTGTCATCCTTCAATATGTGTTAGATGGATTGTAATAGGTACATACAACTTTAAAACTGTCCTCCTTCAATATGTGTTAACCCTCTGTCTTGGTTACTTTTCTCTCGTTGCTGAGACAAAATACCCAACACCCAAATGAAGGAAGGAAAGGTTTATTTAGCTTACAGTTCGTGGAGGTCTCAGTCCATACTTAGCTGCTTCAGAGGCAGAGTGGCATATGGCAGAGGGCAAACTTCATGGCAGCAGAGCACAGCAAAAACAACCAGAGCAAAAGGGAGGAATTGCTGCAAGCACCCTCCTGCTTTCCCTTACATTGTAAACAGGCTACCCCCACCCAGGGGGCATGTAGCATTCACACAATGTCCATGCCCTCCTTTTCCACAGGCTCAGGATGTGTACAAAGTAAGCACCCTGGCTTTCTGCTGAGTCACTCAGCTAAACCTCTAGACTCCCCAAGTTGACACAATGTATCAACCATAACATTCCACCCCCTTGTCAACTTGGTAATCAGACACATTTCCTTAAAACAGTTTCCAGACACAAAAGCATGCTTATATTAGAACCATAACATTTTGCCCCTGTACAAATGAAAATTAAACACTTCCAACATTTAAAGGCACAAAATAAACATCACCATTCCAAAAGGCACCAATAGGGGAATATAGAGCATTAGAACCAGAGCAAGTCCAAAATCCAGCAGGACTAACATCGTGTCCTATAATTCCACACCCAGCATCTGAAGCAATATGTTGCACATTGTGAGCTCCAAAGGGCTTGCATGTGTCCACCCCTATGGCATTTCTGGTGGTTACAGCCTCCATGACTTCTCTCTTAGGCCCACTTTGCTCCCTCCTTGCAGCTTTCCTCTGATGATCCACGGTCCTGGCTTTTCTAAACTTCTGAGGTCTTCAGTGTACCTTTTGCTTCACACTCACAGCCTCACATATTGCCCTCTCAGGGGCACACTGCCTGGCCTCCCAGGCCTTCTCACATCTGGGTGGAAGCCTCTTTAACCTCAGAACTCTTGCACTTTCCTTGCACCTAAAGCCAAGGCCACATGGATGATGCCAAGGTCTGCTGCCACCGGGAGCAATAGCCAAACTTTGCTCTCTCTTGGCCATAGGGATCGAGTGCCTGGATCACTGGGCACACTGAATCCAATGCCAAGGAACAAATTCTCTATGCTGCTGCCATTCTGGAACCTGGTGCGGCCGCCACTGCCACCATTCTGGAACATGGCACCCTTTGGCCTCCTTCTCAAGGCAAGGTCTTTCACCTTTACAGTTTTGAGTCTGCAAAGGGTGGAGACTTGCTGCTTGTGATGCCCTCAGGCCATCTTTTCCATTCTCTTGTTCCTTCTCAGCAATAGAGATCTCCTCAGCCTTATCTCTGCAATCCACATCTTTACTGGAGCTTCCTTTCTCGGCAAACTCACAACATTTTAAATCATCCTGCTGGGCTCTTTGCTGTTGATTGTCGATATAAATTTGGCTAAAAGGCCCCAACAATAGCCATGCCACTGCCCCAACATTCGACTGCCTTGAAATTTCTTTTGCCAGATTAATCAGTTCGCTGCCGTCCTTAATCTCAGTCTTAGGCAAAGTCTCTGGACACGAGCAAATGCAGACAAACTTTCAGCCAAGCCTTAACATACATCATCTGGAGTCCAACAACCAATGCAATCCTTCTTCCCAATGGACATCTCCTGAACCTGGTCTTTACCGGCAGGATTTCTATCAGCCTTCCAGTCTTCTGAGCTCTGACCAGACATCACTAAACCTTTCCAAACTCTTCCCACAAGCAATTTCCAAAGGCTCTTGAACCACATGGTCAGGTATAGTAACAGCAATGACCCCACTCCACTGGTACCAAGTTCTGTCTTGGTTACTTCTCTCTCGTTGCTGAGACAAAATACCCAATGTCCAAATGAAGGAAGAAAAGGTTCATTTAGCTTCCAGTTCATGGAGGTCTCAGTCCATACTTGGCTGGTTCAGAGGCAGAGTGGCACATGCAGAGGGCAAACTGTTCATGGCAGCAGAGCACAGCAAAACAACCAGCAAAAAGGGGGAAAATGGTTGCAAGCAGCCTCTTTTTCTCCCTTACCTTGTAAACAGCCTACCCCCACCCAGGGGGCATGTAGCTCTCACACAATGTCCATGCCCTCCTCTTCCACAGGCTCAGGATGTATACAAAGTAAGCACCCTGACTTCCTGCTGAGTCACTCAGCTAAACCTCTAGACTCCCCAAGTTGACACAATGTATCAACCATAACATTCCACCCCTTGTCAACTTGGCAATCAGACACATTTCCTTAAACCAGTTTCTAGATACAAAGACATGCTTATATTAGAACCAGAACACCCTCTGTAGTCCTAAAAAATGGTTTATTTCCCCTGCATCAGTTTTATCAAAGACAGGGTTTTCCAGGGGGATTTTCCAGTGTTTTACTTTCAAAATTTCTGCTTCTTTACATTTTAGGCATGACTGTGAAAAGGGCATGTGCTGGGCAAAATTGTGAGAATGACCAGCAATGACTCTTGCCCTTGTCTTCAGTTCTTAGTGGAACCTGTGAGTATGATAAGGTATCATTCCCATCAATTATGCTACTTTATATGATTAAAGGAAGACTATGGAGTGGGCCTACATAATCACAGAAGTCCATTCAAACCACACATCCAACATATATGAACTTGAGAAGGACTCAGTGCAAAGAGTATTCTTCTTTACCAACATGGAAGAGACCACATGAAAGGTCGTAGACTGTCCAAGGATAACAGAAAGCAAACAGGAACTGCATTCTGCCAGAAAACTGCATGAGCTTGGAGGTAGGTTCCTCCCCAAGAACCCAGAAACACAAACTGGAGAGTGCTTTGATTTCAGACTATTGAGATCCAAAGAACCCAGTGAGTCCATGTAAACTTTGAACCCACAAAACCGTGACATAATGTGTGCTATTTTCAGCAGCTACTTGACCTGACATTGTTATGCAACCATGAAAACTAATACACAACATATATGTGGAAATGTGTCAAGCTAATCAGACAATCTTTGTTACATTAGTTATACTCACTAATAAAAATTATGTCTATCCCTTAATTTTATATGTACTATTGCTAACTTTTCTTTTTTTTATTTTTTTTTTTTTATTTTTTTTTTTTTTTTT
>PVLD010023796.1:0-26733 GCA_004027595.1 Dinomys branickii | reverse complement strand
ATCAACTGTCTGACTAAATTTGCATGTCTGTATATGGGTCCATACATCTACAATTCGAAGATATCAGTGGATAAAACAACAACTACTGTTGAGACCATATCACCTTGTCTATAGATTAGTTGTGATTGTACTATTTTCTATGATAATTGGTGTCTGTTTGTCAATATGTTTTTGTACTTTTATGTTTCTAAAATAAAAATAAATAAAAAAAATAAATAAAAATAAAAATAAAAAATAAAAGAGTACACACGTAATACAAGGTCAAGGATGAGAAAACCAGGAAATGTTGCTGGTAGAAAGTTGATGTTTGGGATCTGGATAATAGGAAAAAGGATGTAATCATTTTCATGAAATTAGTACTGTAGCTTGTTTCAGTAGAATATTCTTCTTTTCCAAATTGTTATACTCAGATATATTCCCAAATCTCATTGAAAGCAATTAGTGATTGACAGACCTTTTCCAAGTAAAAAGGGATATTACAAACATGGAAGAAGAGATGCTGGGAATATGGAAAATAAGGATTCATTTTTAAGATCTTTGATTTCCTCGCTGTGCAGTTTTGACTAGTGTTCTCTATAAAATGCCATCTTTACTTATTTGATAACTTCATAAATATCAGTTATACGTTGAAAAGTACAATGTTACTAGTAATGGGGAAATATATATTGACTTACTCGTGTCAAATAGGTATATTTTATAAGTGAATTTAATATCTCAAAACACTGAAAGTAAACTTTCAAATGAATTATATACTGATTTATAGATCACATGTATTTGCTTCACTGCGAAGGTGAAGTAATTAAAAAGATATTGTGACCTGATAGCTTCAAATGAATAACGTGCAAAATATAATAAAGTCCAATTATTCAAATTCTTAAGAAGTAGCTTTCTGTATTTCTGTAGCTCTCTTCATTTCTCTCTGAAACACTGGGCATTTGTTGTTTCTTTTAAAATAATCCTTTAAAACTAAAATATTATTTATTTAATTAGACCAAGTTATATCCACACTGTCTCTAGAAGGTTGTTAGAACCTCAGGGAGACGTTGGGGCTTTGGTGAGCTGCCTGGGAGCAGAGGGACTCTGCACTCTGCCCAATCCCTACCATCACAGGAGCAACGCTGAGTCCCTGGGAACCTCAGGAGCTGTAGAAATGACAAAATGAAGGAGCAAAATGCAATCTCAGACCTCCACCCCATCCAGAGCAAGTCCAGGAGACATCATTATAGAAGAACATGGAAGTCATACACCTGCCATTTCTGAAATGATAGCAACTGAAGTAAAGAAACACCTACATCTGGCTACAGAAGAAAGCAGATCAGAAATAATCAGTTAAAATGCGAAATAATAACTATAGTGAGAGAATTGCCATAGTTAAATCTTGGAAACAACTCAAATACCCATCAAATGAAGAATGGGTGAAAATTATGTAGTATTTTTATACAGTGGAGTATTACTCAGCTATAAGGAAAGATAAATTTGAGGCTCTTATAGATAAATAGATGCACCTGGAGACCACTTTCATAAGTGAAATAAATCAGACCCATATATGTAAACATCATATTATCTCCCTAGTGTAAGAACCTGAAAGAGTAAGTAAAATCTGCAATGAAAACAGATATTTTGAAAGGGAAAGAAACTGTTCAAAAGGAAAAAACAACTGGGATGAGGGAAAGGACAAAAAAAGAAAGGGAGGATATATATAAATCTGTGTGTGTGTGTGTGTGTGTGTGTGTGTGTGTGTGTATGGGCCAAGATAATTGTACTACTAATTTCCATTGGTTTATTGAAAAGAACAGTTAATGCTTGATTCTTTTACAAATTTTGCATGCTTATATCTGATAATCTGAACAACAGACAACATACGACAACAATATGCAATATAACAACCATTGTTGACTTCATATCATCTTGTTTTTCTGTATCATGTCTAGTGTTTTTTATTATTTTTTCCTCTTTAAAAGAAAAAGTGGACCTCGGGATATAGCTCAGTGGAATAAGCGCCTGCCTGGAAAGCTCAAGGTCCTGAGTTTGATCCCCAGTACCACAAAAAAAGTTTAAAATAAAAAGTTTAGACTATCATACCTTTAAGTACTGAATCAAAAGCAGATACTGAATCAAAATACAAATACTTCCAGAAAGTTAATATTAAAATATTGCCTTCCATGGTATTCACAGACATCTTGCACTTTTTCTGTAAATTTTTCATTATATTAAAACAATTGAAAGCACTTTTGGAAGAAACTTTCAAAATGAGTTTTTAAGCCTCTTAAGAAAAAGAAAATATTTGTTATCACATGACATATTTTACCCACATCTGACTAAAATCTCTTCAATCTGCATCTGAGTCAGCCTATTTGATTTCAAATAACTTCTACTTAATTGCTGTCTTCCTGTACATCCTAGGGAAGAGGAACCATTGTGAAAGTTACTCATATAACAGATTTTTTTTTTTTTTTTTTTTTTTTTTTTGCGGTACTGGGGATCGGACTCAGGACCCTGCGCTTGCTAGGCAAGCACTTATTCCACTGAGCTATATCCCCAGCCCCTCATATAACAGATTTAATGTCAGACAGACTCACATGAAGTATTTTTCTCACCTAAAATTATCTTTAAAATATTTTAAATGCTACACCTTCAGAATAAAATAAGTCCCTCCAGAAACAAAATTTCAAGACAAAGTTTCCCTGCCAGACGTTTGGTATTACTTTAGACTCACCCTTAGATATCTACATCTTTATTGTACATTACAAAAATTGACAATAAATGTAGCAATATACATAAAGCATATTTTAATTTGAATGACCACTTTAAAAGACCAAAAAAATCCACAAAAAATGAATTTACCTGAAACTAAATATCCTTACTGTGTAATTATTATTATAAGCTTTTTAATACATAAATATTTTCTTAGGCATGTTTCCTTATATCTCAAATTTTGATGTATTTTTTAACTTAAAGGTATATTTACCCATATCCAGTAAAAATCTCTTTAGTCTAGCCATGAGCCAGAACAATTTCTGAATTACATCATTCAGTGATAATCAGTTGACATAGCCACAGGTTCACACCTCTGCTAAGATTACTGTGCTACTAAAGACAAGTTCACAGGTTTGACCCCTAAGTGGTCCTATTTACCACGGGAAGTCAGTCCCTCAGACCCTGGAGTGACATCCTGCCAATCTGAGCCATCAGTAATAAAAAGAAGAGAGCGGAAAGAGTGGGTGGAGTAGAACCAATTCACCCCCACAGTGGGAAAACAACTCCTCCAAACCAGCTAATGCCTGTGCTGTGGCCCTTATTTTGTCAATAGAAAACAGACTGTCTTCCAAATAAGAGTTCATTGGCAAGGTCAGAGCACAAAACCGATCTCCAAAAAATGTAATTTTAAGACAAGCATTCAACCACTACTAAAATAGTAAACAATGAGTTGATGAAGGCTTTACCAAAAATGGGGAGAGCTCAAATGCATATATAAATCTATTTATGATGTCTTCCTTACAAGCTTTCCAAAAAAAAAAGACTGGCTGCTGCTCAAAGAAATGGAATGTCACTGCTAGCTAAGAAATTTTAGTAAGAGATTGAATAAGTAACCTATCAAAGCATTTTGAGTCAAAGACAACAAAGGCAGTGCCCAAGAAAATTTGAGAAACAGGACCATTTTAATCATTAAAAACAAGTTGCAACAAAATGCCACATTAGATACAAAATTAGTTAAATTATTACAGCACACTGAAACCATTACATTTTACCACTTCTAAGAACTAAAAATGACTCATCAGTTGTGAAAATAGAGTAACATCCCCTTATAGTAATATTAGGAATATTTAATGAGATTATTTTGTTAGTGATAATTAGGTTTTTACATTTGATATTCTAATAGAATTGGAAATATGTGAGATCTGAGAGGCAGGGTTTTTATCATCCCACTGCCCATCAGAGGATAGTTATGTGCAACCATGTTTGAGAACCACTGTTCTAAAAATTAATATCACTTTTTACGTGTACTTTTCATTTTTTCACTATCACCTTTCTACCTAAAATGTGGCCTGTGGCCCAAAAGCATGGCTGTGGGGAGTTGCTGCTGAGTGCCTTAAAGCCTGGGGTATCTGAGGGCCTGACCCAGCTATTTGCTCAGGCACACAGCAGGGTATACTTATATAACCTTGATAGCACAGACAATGACACATGTGCTAAATGGTTAAGTCAGTGTAGAAGAATGTAAGTATGTGATAGCAACATATATAAGGGATGAATAGCAAAGATGTTTGCTTCTGTTTTGCTGATGCCGGCTCCTGGGCCTCTCACCTATGAAAATACTCCTTCAGCCTGTCAGTCTCAACATGTGGCATGGTCGTTAGGATGGTGAAGTGAGTGCGCCCTTCACATCTATAGAAACAAAACCTAATGGCGGAAAGAGCCCCACAGAGAGGTACTAACATGCCTCCCCCAGCCTCACTCTGGTTGTCTGTAGTCATCTTTCTGGTGACTTGGAAAGGCCCCAAGGACTGAGAAGTGGTCCACCTGACACCTGGAGATCTTCTGAATGCTTTAGAAGAAATAGACATGAAAACTCCTTGACTCAGTAGGGCAGGTGTTTGGTTGTTCTTTACTGTCTTCCACCATGTGGAGTGAGAGGTGGATGAACTTCTCCAGCAAGTATACCAGCTACAACAAGCTTAGGAGGACCTGGCGCTCTGAGGTAGACCAGAAGGACTGTCCACCTCTACTGATCACACAAGTATACAACCTACATGGAATTAAGGGAGCTGGCAAAAAAAAAAAAGCAAAGGCAAGTGAAATGGTGTGTATGTGGCTGCTATGGCTCGGAGATGATGTAGCCGATAATACAGATTTAAACCCACAAGAAATATCCCAAATAGCCGGTATAGCCAACACCTCCTCTATGCAGCAGGTTCTATGGGCTGTTTGGAGGACAGCCCCAAAGCAAGTAACCAGACTTTGACTGTCTGGTTAATGGCAGCAGCTTGGCTCATTTGGGTGGGTCCAGGCACTTGCCAGAGCAAGTCATAAAATGGACAACCTACTTAGAGTTAATCTCTTTGCTGCAGGAAATGCATATGGCCAAAATAATATTTTCTATGCATACTATAGCCCTGATGAGGAACTGCTTACAGCACTGTCTTAGTTACTTTTCTCTCATGTCTGGGACAAAATACCTGATGCCCAGAATTAAAGAAGGAAAGGTTTATTTAGCTCACAGTTTCAGTTCATAATCAGCTGGCTGCAAGGTAGAATGGCATGGCACAGGGGCAACAGTTCAAGGCAGCAGAAGACAGCAAAAGTAACAAGAGCAAAAAAGGGGGAGCATGCCTCTTTTCTACCTTTATATTGTAAGCAGGCTACCACCCCCTAAGGTTAGGGTAGCACTCACACAATCTCCATGCCCTCCTCCTGCACAGGATAAAGATGTTTACAGAGTAAGGACCTGGGCTCCCTGCTGAGTCTCTTGGTTAACCTTCTGAACTTGTCCACAAGGAACTATATCCAAAAGTGGAGAGGGCATGTCTTTTTTCACCCCAGGATGTAAAACTCCTGAGTTACTTAGTTAAGCTTCTAGACTTCTCAAGTTGACACAATGTATCAACCATAACAAGCACACATGAAGAACATTATCCTGGTGAATGGGCTGGTTCGCACATTTGGGACACTGGGCAGCCCTTCTGGTGCGATTCACAGATTGCCTGATTCACGATACTGTGGACACATTAGCTTGGTTGAGGCATGTGGAAGTAAAGCAGCAAGATGAGGTGAGACTGGAACAAACCACACCCTCCGAGGTGAAAAAGCAAGCAGCCTCCAGGGCAGACCTGGCCAACACCCCATTGACAGGCAGCAGGGCCACTGAAAGCTTGTACTGAGTCTGGATAAACTGACTGGCCACCAGGTTAGCCACAGATAAAGTACATGGGCAGCCCTCAGACATGATGCTGACTCTGTAGTGGCAACTGCACCCCACATGGCAGTATTGGCAGATGGGTCCAAAGGCAAAAGCAGCCCCAGTGAAGTAGGAAGATGTGATGCTGAATTCCTTTGATCCAGATTAGGAAGCAGGCTGAGGCCCCTGGTTAATGAGAATCCAGGGGGAACAGAGGCATATGTGGGATTAACTATTTACTAGGCCTCCCAAAAATGTGCAGTGTATACTATTGCTGGTGGTTACCAGAGTTGAGTCTACAGTAATCTGTGACAATCCAGACTGTTTTACAGTACTCACTGCATATATAGGAAGGCACAGAGGTCAGTACATTCAGGTGTACACAGCCCAGGTGATCATGGGTATTGGGTGATTGCTTAATGCATACTGGAAGTGGACATATTGATTGCTATGTGGTTTGACACCATACAGGGTGAATTCCTCTTGAGAATTCATATGGTAAAAATTATAAGCTGAGGGCCTCCACACAACACACTGTTGACTGCGCAACAGGTTACTTGGGTTTTGTGTGTGAAACAGTGTCAACTTCCAGGAGGCCAGGAGGAGATAGGACCAATTATCTTGAAATTGAAAGAAGCAGGGGTGATATACTCTGCACAGAGCCCTTTCAACTCCCTGGAATGGCCCATGCGGAAGCCAGATGGGACGTGGTGAATGAGAGTAGATTACCAGGAAATGAATAAAATGACTCCTCCCTTGCACACAGTTGTGCCCAACATTGCTGACTTGATGGATCATCTCAGCCTGATACTGGGTTGATACCATTATATTGTGGATTTGGCTAATGCCTTCTCCGTTGCTACCACACCAGCCAGTCGGGACCAGGTCACCTTCACGTGGGAGGGCAGTCAGTGGACCTTCCAGGTGTAACCTGCCTTTGTGTCACGGCATGGTGGTCCAGGACCTGGCTACCTGGACCAATCTACTTTCTGTCTCACTATTTTACTATACTGATGGTAGTATGTTAACCTCTGATTGCCAGGCTGATTTGTAAACCACAGCACACAGTCTGAAGGAAACTTTGCTGGCCTGTGATTGGTCCATTGGCAAAGACAAGGTCTAAGGACCTGGCTTGTCTGTCAAATTCTTGGGTGCCATCTAATTGGGTAAGATGAAAGTAATTTCCAGTGCCGCCATTGATAACATCCAGGCATACCCCAAACCCACGACAGTTTGCCAATTATAGGTATGTGTGGGCTTGCTGGGTTTCTTGTGGACATTTACACTGCACCTAGCCACCCTGCTGTGCCCCTTATACCAGATGACCAGAAAGGATGTGACATGAGACTGAACAGACACAGAGGAAGCTAATTTTCAGAACTCAAAGAGAGCAGTTGTACAGGTATAAGCCCTTCAGGTCACTGACCCTACCTGCCATTTACCCTAACAGGAGATGTGGAGGATGTTGGGTCTGGCAGGGACCTATGGCAAAAGTGGGGGAAGCAGAAGGACCCAATTGAATTTTGGTCACAGGTATGGAAGAAGCTGAGCTGGTATTTCCTGATTGAGAAACAGCAGCCACGACGCTGCTCTGCAGGCCTGTGAAGGAGCAAACAGCAGACAGTGGGAGTACAAACCAAAGTATAGAGGCCTGTACATACACTGACACCCCCTCCCAAGAGTGGAGTAGCCAGGCCCCTACCTTCACACTTCAGCCAAAACACTCACAGCAGAGGGCTACTTTCTGTCCAACCCTTTGGCAGCCATGTTGGGACCCATGACACACAGCACATGAAACTACAGGATGATGCTTTACTGGTCATGATGCCCAGTCCGTATGCAGAGGGAAAGAACCTCCTGCTGAGGCTTGGTATCCAGATAGGTCCAACCATGCACAGCCCCTCAGTGGACAACAGTCACTATCTGGCCCCCTACAGAAATCCTCTGGCTTGAAACCCAAACACACAGGTTGAGCCAATGGGCAGAGTGGTGGGCAGTGTGGCTATTTATGATGCATGAAGAAGGCCCCTTACCTGTGTTCCCAGACAGTTAGGCTGTCTTTAGGGGCTGACATCTTGGCTGCCAGCTTGGGCAGCCCAGGACTGGCAGATAGGGCACTGACTTTTGTGGAGAGTGTGTCCAAACAACTGATCATGTACTGTACCATGTTTCAGAACACAAGCCTCTCCTCTCACTGGACACTGGCTTAGCAGATGCCTTTACAGTAGCAGCCACTCTCGAAGGGTGACTTTCTGCAGTGGTGTTGTGGCTTCATAGGAAACTAGGCCACATAGGACTCTGTACCATGCAAGTAGTAGTGCAGAGATGACACCTGCTGAGTCAGAAGCTGTGGTAAAGCTGTGTGCCCGGTGTACCATTTGGCTCCCTGAGGAGGAGGGCGTCCACACGGCTCAGCGGGGTCCCATGAGCACCCCACACACTGTAGTAATGGCCAGTGGATTACACCGGGCTCCCATCTCTCTCGCAGTGCCACAGATACTCTCTGACGAGTGTAGATACAGCCACAGGTGTAGACTTGGCCTGCACTCTTCCCTCTGCTGACCAGGGCCACACCAGTCAGGCACCGCAATGAACGACTGCTGTGTAAGGGGTGCCGCTGGCAATAGCATATAACTGGGGAACCCAGTTCACAGAGCTCAGGTACAGCAATGGGCCAAAGACAATGATGTCAGATGGCACTTCCACGTGCCCGACCAGCCACAGGTTCCAGATATGATCGAAAGGTACAATGGGCTCCTAAAATCCAAACTGACCTACTTGGTTCCAAAGTTCACTAAGTGGGGGTGGGTCTTACCTCGGGTGATCCAATTGCTCAAAGACCAGCCCCAGCATATGGGTGACAGTCCATGGGACCATCTCATGAAAGCACAGCCAGTTCAACTGCACATCTACCCCATGAGCAAGGTCCTAAAATAATAAGCCTTAATCTCCCTGTGTTAGAACAGATATGGCTGGTGGGCCATTATCAATGGACTTGGGATTGGCCCACAGACACCCTGGTGGGGAACTGAGTGTTCCCCTTGGAACCCATGGGGGAGGGACCGAGATATATCATACAAGTACTGCCCTGGACCTCAACCTGGCCATTAAGGACTTCGGTGTGCTCTCCGCCTGATGTGGGAGCCATCCTCCTGAAAGGCAGTGACACCCTGGCAGCTTGGCCCATCCCTCGGAGAGGTGGACCTAGCTCTGACTTCCTTCCCCCCAGTACTGATAAGAACCCAGGTGTTTTACTCCATGCTGGGGGGTAAGATGTTTCCTGCCACAGTCCTATCACAGGGTGAACACAGCACCTGCTTCCACGTAGACAGACTCTCCCTGTAATGGTTTCTGCCCTCTCCTTCTGACTAGGATGAGCCATACAGCATTGTCTCCCAGGCACAGACGTTTGCCTGCGTACACCAATTGCACTGTGGGGTGTGTGCTACCAAGGGCCTCCTCCTGTGGAGAATTATTCCAGCGACCCTGCTCAGTTGGACTGACTGGTAGCAACAAAACCAGACAGACTCTGTCTGCGATCAGTGACACGAACCATTGAGTCACTGATCCAAAAGAGCACAATCACCCTATAGGGGTTGGGGCCTGTTATGCACGGTGGCTGGGGTGGGTAATGGGAAACGATTACCATTGCAGGATATAGCCCCGCTCTGCATTCAGTAGGTGAGTACATCAGTGGGGAACTGCACTGCAGGGTGGGTACTGCTTGGTCTGTGTAACCATACCTTGCTAATTAATGACAAATGAGTGGTGGGACACCCATAAGCTCATTGATACGGTGTCCACCCATTGGCCATTATGGTAACCATCTAGGACTGTAGTACCAAGGGTTGGGCATACCTACCCAAACCCTGTACAGAGTGCTGCATCTTGGGATTCTTATATGTTAAGGGCACTATCCAACCCAGCATTATAGATACACCCTGCAGTTGGCAGCTGTGTAGTACAGGTTGCACTGTATTAAGTGGGTCATCTGGTGGTTTTATACAGTACCCTTGATGCTACGAGTGGCAGGAACCACAGACCTAGCCTTCCAGGTTGAAGTCCTTGCTCAATATATGGCCCAGGTCCTGAATGTCGTGTGCAAGTTTTCAATATTGGTCAAGGACAAAACTTCTCAAATGAGAAGGGCACTTTTGCAAAACCACATGGATCTTGATTTGCTAACTGCAACGCAAGGAGGTACTTGAGCCCTCTTGCATATGGAATGCTGCATTTATACCCCTGAGCACTAGACACAGGTAAGAAGCCTTACAGGAAATGAATCCGGAGGTTTCTGCCATCCAGGCCTTGTAGCAAGCCTCCCCGCACAGAATGGTGGGAACCCTTGGGTTCTACCTAGCACTAGGTCTCCATAAGCTGTGTTGTATTGACAGTGGGGTTAGTGCTATTACGCTGTTCCCCCTCTTGTTGTGGTCATCTTTATGCACAGGGCTCTTCTTCATGAGTTGTTCACAAAAAGTGACATTTTCCTGACTCTTGAGGTGATGGGAGATGGGAAGCCAGTATGGGGTACTTGAAAGCTTGGAGTATCTGAGGAAACCTAAGGACATGACTCCCCTGCTTGGTGCAGGTGCATAGCGTGATGCATTTATGCATCTATGATTAGACATGTGCTACATGGTTCAGTCAGTATACAAGGATGTAACTATGTGATAACAGCATATATACGTGCTGGACAATAAAGACTTGCTGTTTTGCTGATATTAACCTCACATGCATTCTTTTCCCTGGGGATATCACCCACAAAATACCCCTGCAAACCCCAGTTCCCAACAAAGGCCACCAATTCTGAGCTGTGCTAAACCTATAATGAGTCCTTGAGTCAAATCTACATTTTAAAAAAAAGTCAACAAGTGAATCAGATCCACGTTAAGAGGAAGAAGCACTTCTCTGACATGACACTGAAATGACTATCATCTTCCTGCCTTATTTCTAGGGTTTAAGTTTTCTTCAGCAACACGAACCAAAATCTGCCATTATGCTAAAAAACTTAAGTAAACTGGCAAGTATCTCTAAAAAGACTAAAACTAGCTCTTAATGATCAGAGTGTTTGTGGTGAGAGAAGTCAGCTCTGTGCAAGAAAAGTCTGCAATGGAGAGGGCAAAATCCCACTGCTCAAGATCCTTGCTCTCCAGGGGGCCTGGGTGACTGGACTTAGAGTATTGAAGAGCTAAAAGTGGGTGCTTAAGGGATCTTAAATTAAACATCATGGTTTACATAGCTGTCCTTTACTCACGTTTGTCCAGGCCTGCCAACAGCTTGAGGCAGGAGGTTCCATATTGGTGAATCACTTAGCCACTACAAAATCCTGTGACACACAGAGGATCCTCTCTATGCAGAGCAAAAGATCAATAGAAAAACATTGTGTCTGAGTTGTTAATTAGAGTATTTTAAACTTAGAGTCAAGTTGTTAGACGTCTGGTGGTCAATGTGCCAAACTGGACTTAGTGTTAATTTAACTACATTTTGTAAAAGGCTATCTAAGGAGTTCATGCCTGTTCGATGATTAAAGTTAAACGCATAGGAATCAGGCAAGAGACCTTGTCTGTGGCTACTAACACCTCAGAAAAGTTAAACAGCGTTCTGAATGGACATCTGAAGAAAAGTAAATGAATTTCGTTTTGACATGCAAATAAGCACACACTCATTTTCAAAGTCAACTTTCAAAATATCTTTTCCAGGCAGGTTCTCACTAAGTTGCCCAGGTTGCCTTTGAACTTGTCGCCCTTTCACCTCAGCTTCCACTACTTGAGTACTTCAAATTAGAAGAGTGCACGAGCATGTCCAGCTCAAAATATCTTTTCAGTTCAGACACACGTACTTTCATATGCATTGTATATGTATGCAAGCCCGGGTTTTTTCCTAGGTTGACAGTTATAAACAAAAAAAATGACCTCTAGCTTTATGTGGCTGACAGTCTAGTAGGAAACAAAGATACTGAGCAAATTTCTAAAATAGCAAACGTCATTTTAACAAAGGTTGGTAACTGTGATCAAAGAAATTAAGGTGACCTCTGTGAAAGATGCCTCATTTGACGTGTAACCAGACATACTGTATTGCCTATAATTTAATAATCATCTATAAATAAATAACTTTCAATGTAAAAACAATTTTAGTCACAAAAGATGAAAAATAGTAGGTGTACATTTAGTCACAGCTGTTGCTGGCACTTGCCTCTGGGCTGAACTCCCTAAGTGATAGCCGGAAGCTTTGATTGGGCTTCTCTGATCTACTTCTTTGACTTTGCAATGTCAGGTATTGACGGTGTGCTCTGAGCAATGGAGTCTACAGTGTCTTCCAGAGACCTAAATGTCACAGAGACTTCAATAGGGCCACAGAAGTGACACAAGTATTGTTCATATCTGTACATACACACACACACACACACACACACACACACTTGCATGTGTACACACATATACACTTGCATGTGTACACTCAGATGTAAATACAGTTTTCCAATTTTTAGATGCTAACTGGGTGTCATATTTTTCATTGACCTAAAAGAAAACTTCAAATAATCCCACAATTAAAAAGACATGCAGTTAAAAGGTAAAAGGATGACAACTTCAAAGCCAACTTGGGCAACTTATGGAGAACCTGCCTGAGAAAAGACATTTTGAAAGTTGACTTTGAAAATTAGTGTATGTGGTTATTTACATGTCAAAATGAAATTCATTAACTTTTCTGCAGATGTCCATTCAGAACACTGTTCCACTTTTCTGAGGTGTTAGTAGCCATAGACAAGGTTTCTTGCCTGCACCTTATGTGCTAAATTTTAATAATCAAACAGGCATGAACTCCTTAGACAGCCTTTTACAAAATGTAGTGAACACTAAGTGTAGTTTGGCACGCTGACCCACAGACTGTGGGATAAAAGTCCTGTACTCTCTGATTTGGCTTTGTTCTATTTCTGTATGGCTATTCAAATGTTTCTGTCCTTTTCAGCGACATCCTTTGTTTTAACATGCAGAATCTCAGCCAGGGTAATTATTTACCCAGACTATATCTATTCCTCTTATCTCACTTCTTGCTTACATTACTCCTCATTGCCTCAACCCTTCAATTCTAAATTTTTGTTCTTTTTTTTTATTTTAAAAAAATAAAAGTACAAAAACATATTGACAAACAGACACCAATTAGCATAAAAAATAGTACAATCACAACTAATCTATAGACAAGGTGTTATGGTCTCAACAGTGGTTATTGCTTTATCCATTGATATCTTCGAGGTGTAAATATATGAACCCATATACAGACATGCAAATTTAGTCAGACAAGAAATCCTCTCAACAACAGAAAAAACACAAAAACCAAAAATCCAAAGACAAAAAACAAAACAGGCAAACAACAACAACAGCAACAACAACAACAAAAAAAAACACCAATAGTTGCTGCTTTACATATTGATTTCTTCGATGTGTGTGTTCAGGATAACACATACAGACATACAAGATTGATCAAATAACCCGTCATCGATTATTGCTTAGCATTAAGTGATATAATACAATAGTAGAACCATGTTAGCCCTCCTGCATATATGTATATTCATATATACATACATACATTTTTGTCTTTTTCTTTTCTCCTTAGATGGGACGAAGGAAAGGAGTAAATTTTTGTTCTTGATGAGTTTTGTACACATTTTACTCTTTGGTGGTCATTTTAAATCATGTTTCTCATGCTGTGATCCTCATAATTTATAGGCTAAGATTTATATTCTTGCTATAAATAGCTCTTGAGGAAAATTTATCAGTGATTATTTAACAAGGAAAGACAACTATACAAAATCAAGAAAGAACTGGAACAAGTAAAGTGGACTCTACAATTGGCAAAGAGGAAAAAAGTACAAATTTTGTCAGGAGCATTTCACTTTGGATGGTGAAAGAAACAAAGTTTCTTTGTTGTAGAAAATAGATGTATTATATGACAGTGAGAATTCAATGGATAGAAATGTTTAGCTCAAAAATATGAACACTTCTTTATTACTGCTATTAATACCAAACATGCAACATTAAATAACACAATATGGTCCTTGTTTTCAGAGTTTACAAGCCAGTGAGACAGACAGACACACACACACACACACACACACACACACACACAGAGACATACACACTTTGAAATTTATCGAAGTGATTGGGAAGAAAAATGCATGTCATGATAGACAGAATGGGGGTTACTTTGATAGAATATTTAGAATAGACTCTTCCATTGTGACTAAAGTACACCCCTTCAATCAACACAAAAAATTAACACAGCAAACTGCCCACAGAAAGTTGCCTGTTTCGGGGGCTTGTGCTGGGCATTATAAAGATCAGTATTCCTAGCCTTTATTCACTTGATAATAGTTAACCATCACACAAAATAAAGTAAACAAAACTGTCCTGACGATGCCAAATGTCCCCTGGGATAGAGAACTGTCTTACTTTTGTCTCCTTGCTGAGACAAAATATCTGATACTCAAAGTTAAAGGGAGAAAGGTTTACTTACCTTACAGTTGGTAGAGGTTTTAATCCATAACTGGCTGGCTCCAAGGCAAGGTGGGGCGTTGCAGAGGAGAACCAGTTTATCGCAGGCAGAAGGCAGCAAAGGCAGGGGAAACCTATTATCTTCCCTTATACTGTATCCAGGCTACAGGGATTAGGGCGGTACCAAACCAATCAGTGGGCTGATAGAGTAATCATACAATGTTAAGCCCAGCATCACACACTCTAGTCTCAGCCACCTCTGAAAAAGCCCCACTGATGAATGCATAAAGCTTCGAGGGGACATCTAGACCTAAGCCATAACAAGAATGGAATCATTTCCCTCATCTCTATTGAGAACAACCAAGTTAATACTTTTAATATTCTGCGGCTGCTGTCTTTCTCTATGACTTTTTCATAGAGTACAAAGTTCAAGTCCTATGATAACTATTGCAATAGTCAACGTTTATTGCTGCTTACTGAAAGTATAACCTCATTAAAAAAATAAATGTAAACATTGAAAAAATAAAATGCATCATAACGTTGGAACAAGTGTTTTGAAAAACGCTGAAGGCACTCCAGGTGCTACTGGCAATGCCTAACTTAGAGCATGTGCCTGATGCCAGGATGTTTGGCCCCTTGGCTTTTCTCTTCCTTCAGTTGCTGGATCCTCTGGCATTTAATAAAGAGCCTTCTATCTGCACTCCTCACTCCTGTTCAGTGAAGAGGCCCATTCTCCTTCCTATCGCTACTTCTCCCTCTCTGAGTCTTCAAAACCTTTGATTCCAAATAGACGACACTTGAAGAAAAATGATAATCACCTATGTCAAAGGATGATGAAGCCTTTTTCCAATCGCTGTGTAAGTCAGAATTATATTACATAAATAAGCCTATAAGGCTTAACTAAATGATGAATTATCTCTTCACAAATAGTCTCAGCAGTACTGCCTCCCTGCAACTTCAACAAAATATCACAGAATGATTTCAAAATTTGACCCTTAGAATATTTCATCTAACTTCTAAATCAGGGACTTAGATTAAAGTGTATAATAAAAATATAAAAGTATGTATTTCTCAGGGTAATATTTTTAGAAAACAACTATGTTCTGTTTTAAAATGTGTATGTGGAATATAAAATATTATAGTCCTCCTATAGTAGGCTATCTACTATAAAATTAGAATACATCAACCCTAGTTTTTGTATGCAAAAGGAAAAAGTGTCCCCAAAAGATATCAATGATAGTATCCATAGAAACCTTCTTGTGATAGGTGAAAAATGGAAACAAGTCAAATGACTTTCATTAGGAAAATGACAAATTAATTGTAAAGTATACCTCCCTCACCATAAGGAAGCACTACCTACCAATAAATAGAAACAAAGAACTAATCTATGAAACCTGATATAATCATGCGTCTTTTAGTATTATAATGAGAAAAAACAAACCAAAGTCATTTATATGAACAATCAAAGTCAGCAAATGTTTACATGTATATGGGAGTGGGGAAAAGACCTGCAAAGAAACACAAAAATTTTTGATCATCATGAAAACATTACCTATCTTATTGTGTATGATGGTTGCATAAGTCCGTGGAATTGGCAAAATTCATAGGACTGAACACATAAAAGCTGTGCAGAGTGTAAATGGTAAACTATTTTAAAAACAAAAAATTCATTACCTATTTTAAATTTTTTGAAAAACTAGATAGAAGAACGTTCATTATCCTAACACCTGAGGATTGTTTTGAACCTGTTTCAAAGTATCTTTCTGTTTATCTTTATTAATATTTCATATTTTGTGGACCTCTAAGCACAGAATTGTACAAGAGATCATTGAATACCTTCTTTTTCCTATTCATACTCCTTCTCTTTAAGACATCATGTTTGTTTGTTTGTTTGCATTTGAGACAGGGTCTCTTTCGCTAGGCCGACCGGACTGCCCTTAACTGGCTATGCAGTTCAGGCGGGTCTCGAACTCACAGAAAACCTCCTGCCTCAGTCTCTGGAGCACTGGGATTACAGGTGTGCATCACCATCCCCAGCTTTTAAGATTTCATCTAGGCTCGCAGTACTTGATATGGCCTGTGTAATAACAGTTCCCAGGCTTTCCGCCTACTTCATATTCATGTGCTCCATCTCATTCTAGAATAGACCCGTTACGTACGCACCTTCGGGCACTCACCTGTGGTGCTCCAGCTATCTGGATATTTCTTCCCCAAGAAGTCTGCATCGCTCCATTCCGCACTTACCTGAGGACTTCTGTGTCATCTCTGCACCTTCCCTGGAAAATCTAATGACAACTGTGACCTCTCTTTGTTCAACATCCCCAGTGTCTAAATGGACTGTATAAATTATCTTCCAAAGTCAGTGTAAGCACTAGAAGGCTACTTGGTAATAATCTTTCCATCTGTGTTATCAAATGCTCCATTTTGATGTGAGTAAAAGTAGTTCGTATTTTGAAAAGTGTGAACAAGTTTGCAGAGTGACTTAAAAAGATAAATGCATTTATGAATATGCACAGTGAGTGTGAGAAGGAGAAAAAGAGATCACATCCACACCTGGTCATGTCTCCATTTCTCCTGAGTCCTAAAATAGTATACCTCTGGTGCACTTTCTCCTTTCTAGCCATTTCCAAACTAGAAAACATTGTTATTCCTTGCATGTGGATTGATATTGGTAACACCGACTTATCCTACTTTTGCATTAAAATTAATTAATAAAAATTAAAAGTGTAATTCACAGTAGATAAATAAAGGCAGGCAACAGAGTAACAAAAAGGTTAACTTATAAAAGTGAAAAAAATAGTTTTACTATGAAAAAGAATCAGTAATTGTGGTTGTTGTTAAAGTAGCTGAAGTGAAAGGTACTGCTCACCATCCAAAGGTGTGTTCCACATGCCTAATTGTTTCTTTCATTTTAAAGATAAAAGAATGAAAACATCTTTAAAAACACACATACATTTACAAAATAACATAAAACAATACAGCAATATAGAATCTCAGACAAGGTGCTAGGAAATTAACAATGGTTGTTGTATTACACACTGATATCTTCAATTTGGATATTCAGCTAAGCAAATATAGACATGTAAGATTGATTGTACACTTAAATATTAACTGTTCCTTTCAATAAAGCAATAAAAGTCAGTGGCACAACTATGTTAGCTCTCCTGTGTATACATATATATTTTTCCCCTTCTTTCTTTCCTCTTTTCCCCATCCCAGTTGTTCTTTCCTTTTGAGTGCTTTCCTTCCCTTTCACAATGTCTATTGTACCTCCTGAAGTATACTGCCTAATTTGCGAGTCAAATCACTTTCTATTCTGATTTCAAAAATGGGAGGGATCTCTGGTTCCATTCCATTCCTCGTGTCTTCTTACTGAATTGCATTCCCCTGTGTATCACTAATCAACTAGAAATTATCTCAGCATTGCTTAACCCAATCCCTCTTCTCCATGTTGGTGGGGTGTATGTGTGTGTGTGTGTGTGTGTGTGTGTGTGTGTGTGTGTATAAATGTACCGGTTCCAAGCCTCCATCATATCTGCACTCTACCAATGTAATCACCTCCTTCCAGTAACATTTCACCATCCACTGTGCTCTCCTCTCCAGTTTATTGTCAATGAAAACTTCCTAAAGAGCAAGTCAGACACTGTTACTCTCTCGCCGAGATGCTTCAAAACTCCTTCTAGAGCTTTCTGGTTAAGCTTCATAGTTCTAACTCTCTTTCAGTGTCCTTAGTAATGTCTGTCTTTGTGGGCTCCTTACCAATATCCAGTGTGGTCTATTCACTCCTAAGCATTCATCTTTCAGACACTTTGATAGAACCCGGCTCAACCTGTGGTAGAATACACACGCAGCAGTCAGAAAGGCCCATAGAAAAAGCCCTTTGGGGGTGGGGAGGAAGAAATCGAGATATTATGTAATCCGCAAGGATGAGCAGAGGTAGATGAGCAAGTGCTAGAGCCTGGTGAGGGACCAGGGCTTGTTACGGTGGAGCTGAGGCTGTGCCTCACAGTTCAATGTGTTCATGCTGGGGAGGGGAAACCCCGAGTTATATAAACAAGTCGAAGAGTAAAACCCCCGAAATTTTTGAGACTAAGGTAATAAATTTGAGTTTCAAGAACAGAGAGGGCATTATCATTCAAGTAAAAACACCGCATACTTTTTATAAAAAAAAATAGATGGAAAGGAC
This sequence comes from Dinomys branickii, assembly GCA_004027595.1. NCBI lineage: Eukaryota > Metazoa > Chordata > Mammalia > Rodentia > Dinomyidae > Dinomys > Dinomys branickii. Next base: position 8,159 of record PVLD010023796.1, on the reverse strand, counting down.
ACAAGTCTTAATAATTCTCCTCCAAAAATAAATCATTTTTTAGTGAATCGCACTTAGCTCAAGGTAGATAATTATAAAACGTGGTACACCTGGCCTCCCTTCTACTATTTATCCCACTATAATAAATGATCAGAGTAGCCACACAAATGCTTCAAAAATACAATCAGTTTATAAAGCCTTTTGAAAATTTAAAAGCTTCGCTGATATCCTAGGGCATTTCAGAATAAAATTGTCTCCATACTGTAAATGTCCGAAGGGAGCTGCACTTTGCTACCACACCTGCGCACTATCTGCCGGTCCCCCCCCCCCCCCGCTGTGGACGACTTGCAGGATTCTGGCTTCGCTCCTGTTTCTGCCAATGCCAGTCCCTCTTTGCAGAGTTTGTGCTTGTTCATTTACTTTGGAATTCTCACTATTTCATCTTTTTCACTGAGGCTCTTGCTAGTCATTTAGATTTCAGCTCAGTTGGTATCCTCTCATAATTATCTTAGTTATTTGAGATAATTAATACCCTCTAATTTTATGTATACCTGTTCTTCATGATAGAAAATAAATTCCCTGGAAGAATGCTCATCTCTGTTTCCTTATAGCCAGCAGAATTTCTGGCACATAAAACATACTCATCAAATATGTTTCCAATATTGAAAAAAAGCTGAGAGTCTTCTGTATAAAAGTAAAGAAAGATATCTATATTCCAATGACTGTGACCCCTCCCCGTTTTACACAGAATATATAAATATGTACATATATTTTTCTTTCTGTGTGAGGAAGTAATAAAAATGGAGAAAAATCAGTAAATACGTCAGCTCCAAATGAGAATAAAGAAATCAAATGACAAAGAAGTCAAATTCAAAGAAACAAATCAGAAAAATGTAGGTGACCACGCATGTGAAATATTCAGGGCGTGAAGTCTGCCTCTTCCAGTTCTTGCAAACCAAACAGTTCTAAGGCGGATAAAATGAAGAGCAGAAAGAACTCATCCTTGATCCCATCTGGAGAGCTAATACAAAGAGAGACCTAGAAGAAAGGGGACGAAAACATGCTGGGGTCACAGAAGGAAACCGAGTTGAAAGGAGGGGAAAAAAAATCTGCATTCCAAGTCATTTAGAAAAGGGAAGGAAGGAGACGTTATCTGAAGACCATGTCCACCAGAGGCAAACGGGCTGAAAAAAAAATTGACATCTGTGAAAGTCTCATGTGCCGCAGATCTGAGGGGCAGGATGAAGATTGTTTATGTAGTACACGGAGGTGTTGGGAGAGGGAAGGAACAGTCTCGCGTAGAAACATATGCTCGGCGGAGCTACTTGCAAAATAAAGCATGCCGTCGAGAGAGAGAAACATCTGTGCTGCACACGGGCAGACCACCAGTAAAGCAGCAGGCTAGAGGAAGAAGCAAAAGGCGGACACAAACAAGATCGGACATTATGTCTTGTCAGGATGACATGCACAGACCCTGCGTCTGCGTCTCATTCTCTGGTGAGTTCATGGGAACTCAGCCATCTGGGGAAAGCAAGGATCAGTAAACTGGCTGCTTTGGTATGTTCACAGTTTTACAAAAGTGGCAAAGCATCCCCAAATTCTTCCTGGGCTATTTTTCTTTTTTCTGGGAAGAATCCTGGAGAGTAGTGTCTTGATTTATACACATATTGTGAGAAATATATTTTAGGGGTCTTACTCGAAATCTACTGTCACAATGCTAGCTACTGTTTCTTGCCAACGGACCACAGATTTTCTGTACATAATACTCAATTCAGAAAACATTACTTCACATTAGTCAATGATGGTAGGGATTTATAACGTTAATACAATATGGGTTCTCTTTAAATCTTTGGAATTATGAATCCTAAGACATTCATGTGAAAGTCATAAGTTTAACAATTTACTAAAGCATAGAAATAAAAACTTTCAAGTCTTTTTTCTTCTATGACTCCCTTTTAGTGGTTAAACAAACAGGTAAATATTAAGCATCAAATCAGGTGAAAACTAACAGAAGGATTAGACATAGTTTAAGCTAAAATTTCCCTGTGTTATAATTTATGATAACTTTAAAAGGTTATCTATATGAAAATGTATACAAAGCATGTTTATTCAGAAATATGCCTATGTTTGCAAACAGAATTTGTCAGTGAAAATGTGAATTTATTTCTAAAAACTCAGATTTTGGATGAAAAATATGGCAGAATATTTAAGAGATAAAGTAACTTCAAGCATGTGGTACCTGATATCCACTATATAACTCTTGAAGCTACCAAAAAATGATAGAAAACATATAGAAAGCATAAATGTCTGCGGGAGGAGAGAAAATTATTGAAATTTTGTGTGCATAGTTGCAATATCCTGATAACCTACAAATATGAATGCTCAATCTGCCTGCCTGCCTGCCTGAATGCTTAATTTCTAAACATACACAATAATCAAAGATTAGGAGCGTGGATAAAATAAAAAGCATCGAGTACTTTTATCGTGTCGGGTAACTATAGACCTAGTGCAGTCGAGAAAATAAAGCTGAAAAATTCATTCATCTATATCCTAGATGTAAAAGGCCCATTCTTATAAGATCACAGAAATTCCATCAGTGATACTTGGGTTTAAGCAAGTCTTGGAGTCATTTGTGCCCCTCTTTCCAAGAAAGCGACGATCACCCAGTATCTCATTAGGCTGCTCCACAGGGAATTCACATACGTCTTCCTTCCTTTCGTTCACTGATGATTTTACCACTCAGTAGACTCCTTCTTATTTTAAATGTTTTTTTATTTTTAGAGATAAAGAACAAAAACACATTAACAAACAAGCAGAAGTAAATAAAACAACAACCAAACAATAGAGGCAATACAGAGTTTCAGACAGGTGATAGGAAATTAACAATAGTTACTGTATTACATATTATTATCTTCAAATTGGTTACTCCATTAAACAATTATAGGCATGAAAGATTGAGCAAACAATTAAACGTTAATTGTTCATTTCAATAAAGCAATAGAAGTCGGTAGTACAACTCAGTTATCCTGTGTGTGTGTGTGTGTGTGTGTGTGTGTGTGTGTGTTTTCTTTTTCTCTTTTCCCTCATCCAAGTTGTTCCCTCCCTTTGTGCAATTTGTTTCCCTTTTACAATATCTATTTTACTCTTCAGATTTTATTTACTCTTTCAGGTTCCTACACTAGTGAGACAGTGTGGTATTTACACATGCAGGTCTGGTTTATTTCACTTACGAGTAAGGGCTCTAATTGCATCCATTTACGTATGATAGCCTCAAGTTTATCTTTCTTTATAGCTGAGTAATATTCCATTATGTAAAATTACCACATCTTTTTTATCCATTCCTCAGTGGATGGGTATTTGGGTTGCTTCCACGATTTAGCTATTCCTAATTGAGCAGCTATAAACATGGGTACACATACATCACTGTGATACGATGTTTTCAGTTCTTCTGGGAAAATACCCAGAAGAGAAATAGCTGGGTTGAATGGGACCTCTAATCCTAGTTTACTGAAGAATCTCCACACTGATTCCCACAGAGGTTTGGACTACTTCTTGAGCTCTCCTAGATTACTTTTATGGGTGGAATAGTAGCCTATTATTTAGTGAGAGCTTAATAAATGTTAATTTACTATGTGTTATCTTAATGAATTCTTACAACTCTGTATTTTCTTTTCTTTTTCTTCCCTTTTTTAAAGATACAGAAACTGAGCCTTGACTACAGAAGCAGTGTTTTGCTTAAAACATTGAATTACAAGTGAAATCACAGACATGTCTAACTTCAAAATTCGTATTTATTCTCTCATAATGCCTCTCTAATGAATCATTTCTTCCTGAATTATTAATTTCTGATATTGACATTTAGGTCACAGCTCTACGTTATGGTCCTCTGTCAAGAAGTTCAATATGAGACTTATTTCTCACCCTACTATTAAAATGATAGCTTAGTTACAGAAACTTCTAAGATATAAAATAATGTAAAGCTAAGACACCATTGTCACTGTGACAAAATCGCTCAGCACTAAAACTATTATCACTTCAGAATAGCACCTTTTAGCTTTTGCCTTTGTCACTTGTGTTTTGTGTATTACTGTGCTCAGTTTTGCCTGCACAAAGAACTGAGGTATTTTGAAAATTCTAAGCAAAATTATAATCCTATGAGAAAAAAAAAAACACCTCAAACAGGAAGGTCTCTCTGAGGGTCCCATGGCCTATTCCTTATAATGGTGGGCCTTCCCCCCAGCAAATGGCTCAATTTTATGTTCACCAAGGAAAACTAGAGACTGACTTCCAGAATGGTGGATTGAGAATTTCAATGAACCACTCACTTTCCACAAAAACAAGAAGGGTAATGACAAAACGATTAGAGGTAATCATTTCTAGGCTATAACAAGCTACTGGTTAGTTAATGAAGAACTGCACTGAAAGATCTGGTGTCTTAAAACTGTATTCAAGCACCATGTGCTTCCTTAATATCTTGGAATCTCATAGGGTCCCAAAGCCCTAGGAAAATTTGAGCTGCTGAAGGAAGCCTAACCTCAAAGTTGTTACAATATTGTTACTAACCCAAAGTTTGTGTCTGCCTGAAACTCATATGTCGAAGCCCTGGCGTGGTTGGATCCGTGAAATCATGAGTGAAGGCCTGCTCTGCCAGAAAAAGTGTACTTATAAGAAAATGAAACCAAATTCTCCACTTCCTTTTCCTCCTCCTCCTTTTCATTATCTTTTCCTTCTTCTTTTCCTTCTTATATACATGGAGCAAAGAAAGGCCAGGGACCCCACAGAGAGAAAACAAACAACTACACTCCAAGCAACGAGCCCTCACTCTGCTGGCACCTTGGTTTCGGAGTTCTAGCCTCTGGAACTGTGATGAAACAAGTTTCCACTGTGAAATCCACTCAGTTTATATTTTATGATGCCAGTACGTGTAGACTAACACAATATTTTAGATAACATGTCTGTGTTAGTCTACGCATATTGCCATCTTGGTTTTCTTGGGGTTTTGTTTATGTTAATTAAATATTGTGATATGATTTAGATACACATAATGATAGTATTTATCATAAGGACCCTGTACCTGGTATGTGTTGGTCCCTATTTTTTTTTCTCTTGTTCCCCTCTCCTCCCTCCAACCCCTTTTCCTTACTTACAAAACTTCGTTTTCATTTTATACTTTATTCTCATTGTTTTTTTCCCTGTCTCTTCCACCCCCACTCCCCTTTCTTTTTAAGCAATTTCTTCCTAGTTCACAGTATCTATTATACATTTGGGTCCTTATGCACATTTTCAGTCTCTCACACCAAGAAACAATGCTTTATTTACACATACCTGTCCCATTTATTCCTTTTAAGAGTATGGTCTCAGGGCTGGGGGTATAGCTCAGTGGCATAAGCGCTTGCCTGGCAAGTGCAAGGTCCTGAGTTCGATCCCTGGTACAGGAAAAAAAAAAAAAACTAAAAGAGTATGGTCTCAATGAACATCCATTTAGCTACAAATATCCCAAGTTTATCCCTCTATATGGTTGAGTGGTGCTCCATTGTGTAAAAGAAATCACCAACAGTGAAAAGACAACCCACAGAATGGGAAAAAAGATTTTAGCAAGTTGTTCTATACACCAAGGAGTAATATCTCAAACATATAAAGAAGTGGAAAAAAATCAGACCTCCAAAATTTAGAGACTCAATTCATAACTGGGCACTTAAAATGAACAGATACTTTTCAAGAAGATGTACAAACGGTAAGCAAATGTATGAAAAAATCTCTTACACCAATGATCATTCAAGTGATACAAATTAAAACAACACAGATCTTATCTCACTCCAGAAAGAATGGCTGTCATCAAGAAATCAATCAATAGCAAATGCTGGTGAGCCTGTGCGGGAAAAAGAACCCTTCTCCACTGCTTGTGGGAGCATAGACTGGTGCAATCACGTGGATACCAGTGTGGAGATTCCTTTAAAAACCAATACTAGAGGTTCCATTTGACCCAGCTATTCCCATTCTGCCAGAAGAATTAAAAACATCAGACCACAATGATATATGTGCACCCATGTTTACAGGAGCACAACTTCTAATTGCTACATCTGGAAACAACCCAAATGCTCATAACCTAAGAAATGGATAAAATATTAACTTTTTTAAAAGCAAGTTATAAGGCATGCAAAACAAAGGTGGAATGTGTGCCATGTAAAAAATGCAAAACGGCACTCTTTCCCTGATAGGGCATAGGTTTTGCTTTGGATGTAGTATATAAAGACTTCAAATCAGCTACCATAAATACACTCAAATAACTAAAAGGGGTATATCTCTATGAGATAACCTCTAGGAACTGTATATAAAATTATATTTATATTAAAAGAACATATAGTGATGTGTCAGAAAAAATATATGCGGTAATAATTCCTTATTTAAAAGGTAAAAGAAAAAGAAAAAAATTAGTAGATTTAATTGGGCTCTAACTGGCAGAAGAACGAATATGTGGACTTAATAGTTCAAATGTGATTGTCCAGTCTGAAGAGGAAAAAGAAATCAAATGAAGAAATGGAACCGTGTCTCAGGAAATTTTCCATGACACCATCACACCTACTAACATACATAGAATGAGAATCCCGTCAAGAGAAAAGAAAGGACAAAAGACAAGTTTGACAAAATATTAACTTAGGTATCTAAGAGACCCAAAGAGCACCAAGTAAAATAATTAAATAACCACCACAACTCTACATATCATAACCCAGTGGACAAAAGACAAAGGCTTTAAAAAGTCTAGCAGCTGTGCAGTGGAGACGCTAGAGTTCATGCTGCTCAGGGTGGTCCTTCAAATTGCTGCATTCCAACACTGCTGAGCATGTTAACCTATATAAATAGAAAATTAAAATGATGTCATAAGGAAACTTTTTTACAATTAATTCTTTATTAAATAAAAATAACCTACTGTGTTACTTAAAGTAGAAAATTAAGTAACCTATAGAGAAAAATAAAAATAAATTTTGGGTAGAGTTGTTCATTACATTAAATATGTAGTTTCATGGAATTACGCTATGAAATTTCTGCAACATCTTACAGCTAGAAAAATGTGTTCACGAGAGCCCAAACCAATGTACAGAGGCTGTGTCTTCTCCAGGCTGTCCTGTTGGTCAAGGCAACAATTGAATGTACCAGCATCTCCAGCCACAGGGCAACAGTAGGGACACAGATGGAGACCACGCCACACAATTCGTATGTAAGCAATCATGCAGCTAGAGATACTTCTGTGTCAGACACACATAGGAAGCCTGAGCTTAATATCAAATCTAGTTCAAAGGAACCATAAATTATTATCATAATTTATTGTGGCCCATAATAAATTATGATAATAGTTAACTGACAAGAGTGAAAGCAATACTAACAATCATATTAGTAATAATGTTTTTGAGGAATCCTTTACTAAATGTTACAAATGTTGCAGTGTGTTCAGTAAAAATTGAGATTACATTTAAGGATGTAACAAACTACAGATGTAACATTTGAATTTCAATGTATTTGAATCTTCACCATATTAAAATGGAATAAACTGATACAATAAAATTTTCCTTTTGGTCAATAAAGCCGCCCACAAAAATGTGCCCAAAGGGCAGATCACTCCCCACTCAGCTACACCACTGCAAACATATATTATTAGAAGCCATAGTGTCCACAATACCAAGGGATAATATACCAAGTGCTGAAAAGTCTGTCAAGCAAGAATTCTATAACCAGCAAAACTAGCCTTCAAACATAACAGAGTAAATAAGGCATTTCCATAAGACCAAAAACTGGGAGAATTTGCCACTAACAGTTCTAACTTACAATAATTGTTAGACAATTTTTAAGACTGAGATGAAAGAATACTGAACCATAGCATCCATTCACACAAAGAAATTAAATCCATCAGAAAAAAGAAATTATACAGCCAATTTAAAAAGCAGAGCAAGGAAAACTTCAAGTAAATAACATGACTAGAATAAGACAACATATAACCATGATAACCATTAATGTAAATGGCCTCAATTCAAAAGTCAAAAGGAAAAGATTGGAAGACTGGATTAAGGAACACAATCCAACGATATGCTGTATACAGGAAACACATTTTACTCAAAAAGAAATCCATAGGTTGAAAGTTAAAGGTTGGAATACAATTCTCCATGCAACAGGCCCCCAGAAAAAAG
>PVLD010023795.1:0-26733 GCA_004027595.1 Dinomys branickii | reverse complement strand
CTGTATCTTCACATTCAAAACTTGTTCTGGGTGGGGTTGAGTTTTGAGACTGCGTTTTGTTCCTCTGTTTTCCCATTTTTGGGTATCAGATTCAAACTGTGGAGCTATAAATTCCACAGACAGTTCAGCAGGGAAAGGTCTGCTGCAGAGGCTGCTCCAATGGTTACTTCTCTTTGGGAGAATGTCCCTTAAGCTGTCTTCCGAGATTTCCGCTTCTACTCCCTACCCCAAGACCTGGCCGGGGTGAATAAACAGCTCGCCACCCCAGGATTCTTGCAGATAGGCCACTCAGGTGTTCCTCCCTGGGTGGAGCTCCTTCCCCCTCACAAAACCCGTTGGGGCGCCTAAGTAGGTCTTCCCACCTGGGAGATCCCACAGTCCTTAAAGCTGCTTTGATGTCTCTCGATGGGCTGAGCTTCTTCCCGATTCAGGAAAAACCGGTTAGAGCACGTACTTAACTCACCCTGTGATCGTGCAGACAGGAGTGCCGTTCAGATGTTTTTCCCTGGATGGAGCTTTTTCCCGACTCAGAAATCCCGCCGGCCGGTCGCTGTTGCTCCAGTTCACGCAGCGCTGGCTGCGGGGGTGGGGTTCTGAGCGGGATTCCCGGAGCGCTGCCCAGTTTGGCGCAGTTTGTCCCAGTAGCGCGTTCTCTGTCAGGTTCAGGAGCTGAAGCCGTTCTTCCCTCTGCACTCGCTCTCTTGGCTGGTCGTCTTCTTCCCGGAAGTCCTCATTTCTGTCTTCATATTGCTGTATTTCATTCTTTGGGTGGTAATCCTCTGGGAGGTTCTCTCTCTGCTGCCTACCCGGTCGCCATCTTCCTGGAAGTCGTAGAGAGACAGAATTTAAAGATGAAATTCTTTAATGGTTTCAGTGGTTCCTAGGTTTTGCTCTTTAGCTTGATGAGAACTAAAGATACCATTGTCTCTCCTTTTGAAACGGTGGGAAATTCTGAGAGTCCTAAGTGTATACCATTTAAACAAATATGCAGTGTAGATCTACATTGAATTATCCTAATCCTCCCCTTGTGAGATTAAGGAATGTAGCAGCTCCATATACGGTAGTTTTGAATATTTTGGGGAGAGTGGGAAATATGATGCTGGCTGCTTGTTCTTAGTATGTGTGGACAAACTAGTGATGGAAAATAATGAGCTCAAAATATCCATAGACAATCTACAGAGTCTTCTGTGAAAACATATTGTAAAAAGGAACCCTTCTCCACTGTTGGTGGGAGTGTAGACTTGTGCAATCACTGTGGAAATCACTGTGGATATTCCTCAAAAGCCTAGTGCTAGAGGTTCTACCCCACCCAGCTATTTCCTTTCTTGGTATCATCCCCAAAGATGTAAAAGCATCATACCACAGTGATATATATGCATATCCATGTTCTTTTCTTTTTTTTGTCTTTTTGAGATAGGGTCTCACTATGCAGTTTAGGCTGGTCTTAAGCTCACTTTGTAGCCCAGGGGGGTCTCAAACTCAGCGGTCCTCCTGCCTCAGCCTCCCGAGTGCTGGGATTACAGATGTGTGCCACCATTCCCAGGTCATATCCTTGTTTAAAGTGGCATAGTTTGCACTAGCTAAATATTGGAAACAGCCCAAATGCCCATCAACCAATGAATGGATAAAGATGTGGGTTTTTTGTACAATGGAGTACTGCTTAGCCATAAAGAAGGATAAATGTGCTGGACATTGTGGCACACACCTGTAATTCTATCACTTGGCAGGCTGAGGCAGGCTAATTGATGAGAGCTTGAGGCCCGCCTAAGCTACATAGTGAGTTCAAGGCCAGCCTGGATTCCAGAGCAAGACCCTTTCTAAAAAAAAAAACCACAAATGTGGAACATTTCTAGGTAAATTGGATGCATGTTGAGACCATACTCTTAAATCAAATAATGTTTTTTTTTTTTTTACTTTTTGAGGCAGGGTCTATGCAGTTCAGGCTGACCTTGGGCTCACTTTATAGCTCAGGCTGGTTTCGAACTTGCAACTATCCTCCTGCTTTTGCCTCCCGAGTGCTGGGATTACAGGCGTGCACCACCATGCCCGGCAAATCAAACAAATTTGACCCACATGTTCAAATATCACATGGTTTTTTGGTGTGAGAAACCAAAAGTTTAAATAAAGACCAAAATGTATAATAAATATTGGGAAATGGGAAGAAAATTTCAAACAAGAAGAGGAACAATAGAAGGGAGAGGAGGAAATGAAAGAAGGGGCAAAAAAAAGAGTAGAAGGTGTCTTGGTTACTTTTTTCTTGTTGCTGGGACAAAATACCCAACACCCAAAATGAATGAAGGAAAGGTTTATTAAGCTTACAGTTCGCAGAGGTTTCAGTCCAAACTTGGCTGGTTCTGAGGCACAGGGGCACTAGGCAGAGGGCAACAGTTCATGGCAGCGGTACACAGCAAAGCAACAAGCACAAGAAGGGAGGAATGGCAGCCAGCAGCCTCTTTCTCTCCCTTACAGATACAAACTATCCACCCTAGGGCAGTTACAGCTCTCACATCCATAATCCCAGCATTGGATCATGGATCAGTCATAAACTCTAAAAGCCACCCCATAACTGCATGAGGATTTGGAGGGACATGCAGACACAAACCATAACAAAAGGAAAAATGGAAACAAATCTTTTGTAAATGATGAAGGGAAGATGGGTTGAGGGGAGGGTCTCTCAAAAGAGGAGAAATCTACCTGCCCTGCCCTTGAATCTGGAACTGCCTTTGACTGGCTTTGCCCATTGGAATGTGGTAGAAGGGACAAGTGCTCATGGCAAGCCTTGACTGTAAGGAGTTAGACCACTTTTCCTTTTGGGCATATTTCTGCTTCCACATACGGAAGCCAGGACTACCCTACTATACAGGGCAGGAAGCCTCCCTCCAGAGGGCAGCAGCCACGCCTTCTCTGAGCAAACACAGTCACCACCCAGCGGAGCCACCTCTGATTATAATTGCATGCATGAGTCCAGCCAATGGTGTGGAGGAGCGAATGTTCTGGCCTGTGTTTAGACATCTCCCCAAACCCCCATGTGGTCATAGGTGGGGCTTTTTCAGAGGTGGCTCGCTCTAGAGTGCGTGATGGTGCAATGCTGGGATTAATGGTGTGTGATTACTAAATCAATCCACTGGTTGGATTAGGACCACCCTAATCTCGGCAGTCTAGATAAGATAAAAGGGGCAGAAAGATGCTGTTGAGACCCAACGGTTTGCCCGCCATGAGCTGTTTCTACTCTGCCAAACCATTTTGCGCTGGAGCCAACTGGTTATGGACTGTGAGCTTTAGAAACTGTGAGCTAAATATACCTTTCCTCTCTTAACTTTGGGCATTGGGTGTTTTGTCTCAGCAATGGGAAAGGTAACTACAGTAAGACAGAATTTGGTACCAGAGAAGTGGGGTCTTTGCTGTGACTATACCTGACCATATGTTCCAGTAGCCTTTGGGACTGGCTTGTGGGAAGAGTTTGGAAAGGTTCAGAGATGCTGGCTGAAAAAGTACACCTGGAACGCCTTAGGTTACACTCCATGGCAGATTCTGGTTAGAGCTCAGAAGACCAGAAGGCTGATAGAAATCCTGCTGGTAAAGACCAGGTTCAGGGTTTTTTTGGTGGGAAGAAGGACTGCATTGGGTATTGGACTCCAGATGATGTGTGGTATGGCTTGGCAGAAAATTTGTGTGCATTTTGCTCCTGTCTAGAGACTTTGCCTGAGTCTAAAATTAAGGGCAGCCAACTAGTTAATCTTGCAGAAGACGTTTTAAGGCAATCTAATGTTGATGGGTGGCCTGACTACTGTTGGGAGCTTTTAGACAGATTTATGTTCAGAATGAAGAGCAAAAAGCCCAGAAGAATGATGTAAAATGTTTGAAGCCAGGTGTGGCAGCGCATGCCTGTAGTCCCAGCACTTGGGAGGCTGAGGCAGGAGGATTGCTGTGAGTTCAAGACCGACCTGGGCTACAAAGTGAGTTCAAGCCCAGCCTGAACTGCATAGTGAGACCTTGTCTCAAAAAGACAAAAGCCAAAACAAAACAAAACAAAAACAAAACAACCCAACATTTTGAATTTGGCTAGAAAAGAAGCTCCAGTAAAGCTGTGAACTGCAAAAGTAGAGCAGAGGAGGGGATCTTGACTCCCGACAAGGAACAGGATACTGGAAAACATCACCTGAGGGCATCACAAGAAGCAGCAGGACTTTACCCTTTGCAGCCTCAAAATTGCAAAAGTGAAAGACTTTGCTTTGAGAAGACAGTCCCAGTGCATATTCCAGAATGCTGGTGGCCTAGTGAATTTGTTCCACAGAATTGGATTCAGAGTACTCAGTGATCCAGGCACTTGACCCTTACAGCCAAGAGAAGGAAGCCTGGCTATTGCTCCAGCTGCCTTTACTTATTTGGGGAAGATACCAAGAAAGAGACTAGGTGGGTGGGATGGCACATCTAGTGAGAAATCTCCACACTGTTTTCCACGGTGGTTGCACCAGTCTGCACTCCCGCCAACCGTGGAGAAAGTTTCCTTTTCCCCCATAGCCCCACCAGCATTTGTTATTGGTTGATTACTTTTTCTCTCTCTCTTTCTTTTTTTTTTTTTTTTTTTTGGTACTGGTGATCGAACTCAGGACTTTGCACTCGGCAGGCAGGTGCTTGTGCCACTGAGCTATATACCAAGCTGATTTCTTGATAATAGCCATTTTTTCTAGAGTGAGATGGAATCTCAGTGCTGTTTTAATTTTTATCTCTTGAATGACCAGTGATGGTGAATGTTTTTCTATATTTGTTGTTTCTACTTCTGCATCTGAGAAGTATCTATTTATTCCAGATGCCCAGTTTTGGATTGGGCATTTAAATTTGGTGGGGGGTCTGATTTTTTTTTAGCTCTTTATATATTTTATATAGTAGTTCTTTGTCTAGGTATAGCTGACAATTTTTTTCCCACACTGTGGGTTGTCTCTATTCTGCAAAATCTTTGTAATATGAAATCCCAGTTGTTGATTCTTTGTGATAGTTTCTGTGTGATGGGGTTTTGTTCATAAAGTCTATGCCTACATCAGTGTCTTCAAAGAGTCCCACCTATTCTATGTTCCAGTAGATTTAGTGTTTCTGTTTTAATACTTGGACCACTGATCCATTTTGATTTTAGTTTAGTGCATGGTGGAAGACATGGGTCTAGTTTTAATATTTGGCATGTGGAAAACCAGTTTTTCCAGCACCATTTATTAAAGAGGCTGTCTTTCTTCCAGTTGGCCCCTCTCTCAGATGGCTACTGGCCAATTATGCTTTTCTGGGGGATGTCTAGACCTGAATAACTCACCAGCCACTGCAATCCACTGCATTCACAGCCCCATTTCACTGGTGCATTTCTCTGTGGAGGCCTCTGGCATGGCCGGCAGTCACTGTGGGTCTGAGGTTTGAACCACTCCTCCCATGCAGTGAGTCTGGGGTCAGGGAGAAAGCACCACCTGCCACTTCCTTCTTCTGCATTGAAGCCTCTCTCTTCACTCTCCCCATGGACTTCCAGTCTTGATTCAAGCCTTTCCTGGGCCCTGGGGCCCCACTTCCCTCCTCCTTCTCTTTCTCACCTTGCTATATTTCAGCATCTGGATACTGAATCTTGGACAAGCTCATTTTCTACTGCTCACCTTACTGGAAGTTGGACTAAATGTTTTTTGTATAAAGGGACAGGCACAAGTCTTTGTCACCCAGGGGTGGGATTTTATGGTTTGTGTTTAGATGTTCTCCCAAAGCCTAATGTGCTCATAGCTGGGATTTTTCAGAGGTGGCTAGATCTGGAGTGTGTGACTGATTCATGGTGCAATGCTGGTAAGAGAGGAAACCACCTCCTGGGGTGAAACTGGGAAACCATGGGTTAACTGTCAGCTAAGTACCCTAAGAAAGTTGGTGGTTATGACCACAGATATGTACAGGTACAGCTATAATATAATGTCAGTGGAGCAGAATGGTCCTGGAAACTCCTAGGGTAGCCTCAAATTTGCTGTGATGTTTCCTGCCTCGGCCTACTGATTGCTGGGACTACAGGCCTACACCATCCTGCCTGGCCCATTTGTCTTTCCTGGTCATTTTTTTTTTTTTTTGAGACAAGGTCTCATTATGTAGTCCAGAACTTGAACTCGCTCAGTAGCCCAGGATGGCCTCAAACTTGCAGTGATCTTCCTGACTCAGCTTCCCTGTCATGGTCACCTTGATTTTGGTAAAGAGCCAGAAGTCACATAGTATCAGAGCTGGTGAAAAGGTGGATGAGGACACACCATTATGTCTTCACCAGTTTTCTGTTCCTTTTTGAGACAGGGTCTCACTATGCGGTTCAGGCTGGCCTTGAGCTCACTTTGTAGCCCAGGCTGGTCTCGAACTAGCAACGATACTCCTGCCTCAGCCTCCCGAGTGCTGGGATTACAGGCGTGTGCCACCACGCCCGGCACCAGTTTTCCTTTCCATTGGAAGGTATTTAGCTACAGTACTCACTGGATTTTTTAATCATACCTCATAAATAAACTCAGGACTTCCAGAACTGCTTCAGAAAGTACCATGAACAATGGGAGAAGTGTGTTTGAAGTGAAAGGGAGAATTTTTAAGGGGATTATGGCAATATGTCTTTCACTATAATACATTTTAAAAATTTAAACATTTGCCATATGTTTTGATCACGCTTTGTACATTTGCATTGCTTCTGTGTGGCATTTGCTGGATAGCTTCCTCCAGATCTACTCTGTAGATCTGCTCTCCCACCTTGTTCTCTATGATGGCAGATAACCTGTCCCTTTGCTGTTTGGTTTGGCCAGTGGGGGGAAGTTAAAAGATTGTAGTGGTCCCTCCCTCAACTTTCTCTTTTTAAAATTTATTTTAAAGACAAAAGAAGGGAAACATATCAACAACCAAACAGACATAGACCAGAATAACTCAAAAGCAATAAAGGAAATACATCATTACAGAGAAGATAGTAGGGAATTAACAACGGTTGCTGTATTACATAATGTTTTCTTGAAGTTGGTTACTCAGTTATACAAATAAAGGCATGTGACAATAGATCAATCAGTTTTCTCCACTGTCATTTCCGTAGTTCCCCCATCCAAGCAGTCGTCTTCTCTCTGATAATTGTACTTTTTGGTTTATTTACTCCCTCAGGCTGTGACATTGGGAAGACATATGGCTGCTTCAAATTATGCTGTAACAAACATGAGTGCACACAAATTACTATGTCACTAGGTGGAAAAGCACCCATCCTCAAAGATTGTATATAGGCAGGGACACAGGTACACTATGGTGTGCATCTCATTGACAAGCCCTCGAGGTCCTTGGGGGTCCGGTTAAGTCTGTGGGGTCATCCCCTGTGGACTGCTGGGCTCTGCCCTGACAAGGCGCTCCTGAGGGCCTGGTCGAGTCCTTGGGGTCACCCCCATGGATGCTTGGCTCCGACCTGATGGGGTGCCCCCAGGGGCCTGGTCAAGTCTGCGAGGTTGCCCCTGTGCACCACAAGGCTCTGCCCTGTCACCAAGCTCCTGGGGGTCCAGTCCAGGTCCTCAGGGTTTTCATGTAGTCTGAGAGGAGCCCCCCTCCCCCTCAGGCTGCTGAGCTCCCTGTCAAGGCCTCTGGGGTCCCTCCATAGATCACCAGTGCCTCCCTGCAGGCCGCCTATGACTCTTTGGAGGCTATCCCTGCCCAGCTAGAGGTCCGGGTCTGCACCTTACTTCTAGGTCTCCGCCTCCTCCCACCTCTTGATCTCTAGTGCTGCTGCTCCCCTCCCCTTGCACAGCTGGGCATTGGGCACACTTACAATGCTGGGCACAAGTGGCGTGAGGTCTCCCCCACCTGTGCTCACTGGAGCAGTCCAGATGAGTACTGAGTTTAGTTATTAGTCTAGGAGACAATTGGAGGCGTCTTTTGTGTAGAGTATGTTTTCATCTCTCAATCCCCAAGACTGCTACTTTTTGTATAATTTGTCTCTATGGGTTTATACAAGGTTCATATGTGCAAGCAGTATGAAGTGCCTCTCGGTGCCTGTAGTAGTAGTTTAGAGTGGGTCCTGAAGCCTGTGGTCTCAGTCCGTTGCTGTTGCAAACACATGTTGGGCATGGGGGGGGGTGGTGCCATGTCTCAAGGTGCTCACAGAGGGGTTTCAGGGTGGGACCTGGAGCCCGGTAACTCAGCACATGCTTCTTGCTTGGTGTTGGAGTGAAAAGGGTGTGGGGTCATCTGGCCCACCTCCATCTGCCCCTCACTTTTGCTGGTGTGTTCTACTTCCCGTTTGTTCATTGGCTGGATCCTCGGGAATTGCTGTGGCCCAAAGACTGCTGTTGCTGCTCTCTGCTGGTAGTTGCTCTCACAGGGGAGAGGAAGCAGGCTCCAGCCTCGGGGCAGGCACAGAGCTGGGTGTAGCAGGCTATGTACTGGTTGCTTTGTCTCCACCTTGCCTCAAGGCACTGATTATAGTGGGTCACTCCCGAGTGGGCATGCCACTTCAGTGGCTGCCATATCTTTTCATTGTCAAGCTGGTTTCAACAACACCTTCCAACTACTGCTGCTTCTTTTCCAGGCCATGCCCCCTCCACTCTGGTTTTGACCTAGAATTTTGCTCTCCTCTGACTGAGTTGGGTGGCTTCTGCAAGCTCAGCCTTCCAAAGCTGAAGCTGCAAGTGTAGGAATGAGGGAGTGGACTGAGGGTGTGTTTGGAGTGGTGACTTCCTCTTTCTCCTCCTCCTCTTCCTCTAACTGTGCCATGGTGGCCACCCGAGCTGTTCCACAGGGAGGGATCTTGTTTGCTCTTTCTGAGGGCTTCAATTCTCATTTCAAATCCTTCCTGGAACCAGGGGATCTGCTTCTCTCCTTATCTTTCTCATGTTGCTATATTCCAGTGTCTGGATGGTGATTCTCCAGGAGGATCTTTCTCTGCTGCTTACCCCATCACCATCTTCCAAGATTTCTCCTCCCTCAGCTTTCCATCTCTGTGTCTCTCTATTGGTTCTAGAGGGGACACCCTCACCCCATCCTTGTACTTTGAGGAGAGGATGGCTTCCATCTGGACATACAGGACATACAGACTGTGTCCTCTGCTTTCTATCTGGAGTCTGTCTCCTCTCTTTTCTCCTGGTCCTCCTGGAAACACCCATTCTTTCTCTCTTGACTTCAAAATTTCCTCCCTAGCTGGCTCTTTCTCATGACATAATTGTACCTTAACTGTTTCTTGTCTTCATATACAATGCGATAGTTTGGATCTGGAATGCCCCTTTAAGGAAGGGGAGGAGCTTAGTGGGAGGACTTGGGTCATGGGCTTTGTAGTCTCTCTTCTTTCTGAGTCTCCTTGCCCCACCCTGAGGTGAATGGTTTTACTACATGCTTCTTCCAGGCTGCAGCTTTGCCACAGGCCCAAAGGCAATGGGGTCAATTGGTCAGAGTGGAACCTCCAAAACTGTGAGCCTAAATAAACCTTTCCTCTTTGTAAGTTTATTTCCTGTAGTATTTATTACAGTAATGGAAAGCTGATTCTCACACACACACACACACACACACACACACACCCCTTTTTTGTGAAACTGAGGACTGTTTCATTAAATTGTTAAATTGCCCAGCCTGGGCTTGAATTTGTGATCCCCCTGCCTCAGCTTCCCAGGATGTTGGGATTACAGGTGTGCACCACCATGCCAGCTACACACACACCTTCTGTCAGTTCTATATCCTTCTGTAGCTATTGCAGAAGCTCCTCAATTTATGGTGGGGTTACATCCTGAGAACCTCATCATAAACTGAAAAATTCTAAGCTCAAAATGCATTTATTCCCCCTAGCCTGCAAAACTCAGACCTCAGAAACCCAGCACACTGCAGGGCATCAAGTGTAACCTTCCAATTATGGAGCTGTCATGTTTAATATATCGTGTCAATTTGAGATATTTAAAAGGGTGAGTGACTCAACAGGGACTCAAGGTCCTCACTTTGTAAACATCCTGAGCTTGTGCAAGGGGAGGTCACTGAGGTGGTGTGGGTGGATAGCCTGCATGCAGTGTTAGGGAGGAAAAGAGGCTTGTTCTCCCCTCCTCCTGCGCTTGCCCCTCCCGTTCTTTCTGCTTTTGCTGTCTTCCGCTGCCTTGAACCATTGCCCCTGTGCCATGCCACCCTGCCTTGGAGCCAACCCAGTCTAGACTGAAACCTCTACAAACTGTGAGCTAAATAAACCTTTCCCTCCTTAATGCTGGGCATCGGATATTTTGTCTCAGCAACAAGAAAAAAGTAGTAAGACAGGGGCTGACTGGGAACTGAAGCTCACTGCTAACTTACTGCCAGGCCAGGAAAAGATCAAGATCTCACATTGAAGGTTCAGTTTTGCTGACTGTGTATTGTAAATGAAAAAAAAATTGTTAAGTTAATGATTATAAGTCAGGTGCCATCAATATTCTACATTCCAGCCAGGAACACTTGTAACCCTCACACTCTGAAAGGCTGAGGCAGAAGTAGTACAAGTTCAAGCCCAGCTTGAGCAACTCAGCAAGATCCTGTCTTAAAATAAAAAGTGAAACCCCCAGGGATATAGTTCAGTTCAAAGGTCCTGAGTTCAATACCTAGTATTGGTGTGTGTGTGTGTGTGTGTATATATATATATATATATATATATATATATATATATACCATCCTTTTTGTTTTGTCTTTTTGAGACAAGGTCTCACTTTGCAGTTCAGGCTGGCCTTGAGCTCACTTTGTAGCCCAGGCTGGTCTCAAACTCACAATGATCTTCCTGCCTCAGCCTCCCAAGTGCTGGGATTACAGTCATGTGCCACCATGCTTGGCTACCATCCTTTCTTTGGAGGACATCTCCATAGGAAGATGGTCTCTGCTTGCTACTTTAATGACCCCATGTGCTCAGCCTAGCAGTCTGCTCTTCCCTCGCTAAACTTGGAACCCACTTAGATATGGCACAGAGCCGCTCCATCTGTGCTGTGTCAGAGTAGGTAAAGATCACTTTGCACTGTTGTGCCAAGTCTCTGTTCAATGATGTCACATTGGTGGCTTGAGACAGGCCATGGTCGAAGCGCTGACACCACAGAAACCAGCAGAGGTGACACGTCAGGGTTTCTTGCAGAGGGCCAGCTGCTGAACTTTCACTAACCACTACAGCAGGTGGCCTTTACCTGCCACAAGGCCATGACTGACTTCCCAGATGCTCCTCTGCGTTTGGATTTTCTTCCACTTGCTGCTAGATGAAGTCTGATCTATTCTGACCTGAACTTTCTCACTCCTGCTGGGGAAGGAGACTACAGGTTAGGGTTGCTCTAACGTGGTCATGACCTTCTATTTACATACCCCCCACAAATAGGTCAAATTTATCATTCAACTCAATGGGAAGCACAGTAAGGGATATATCACTGATAAGCCATTGAGGTAGAAAGTGCTAGAAGCTACAAGTTGACTCTGATTAAGTGTGAACTTCTTTGTGTTGCAAGATACTTGTGGTAATGGCTCATTGGACATTTTTCTTTATTTAATTTAATTTTATTTTAAAGACAAAAGAATGGAAACATCAACAACCAAACAGACATAAACCAGAATAACACAAAAACAATAAGGGAAATACCAAATACAGAGAAGATAGTAGGGAATTAACAATGATTGCTGTATTACATAATGTTATCTTGAAATTGGTTACTCAGTTATACAAATAAAGGCACATACAATTGATCAAACAATTTTCACCATGCTCACCTCTGTTGTTCCCCCACCGGAGTAGTCATCTTCCCTTTGATAATAACTGTGCTTTTTGGTTTTATTCACTTCCTCAGGCTCTCACATTGGGAAGACACATGGCTGCTTAAAATTATGCTACAGCATACATGGGTGTACACAAATTACTATGGCATTAGGTGGAAAAGCATCTAACCTCAAAGACAGTACATAGGCAGGGATTCAGGCACACTATGATCAGTACCCCACAGACAAGCCCTCGAGGCTCTCGGGGGTCCAGTAGAGACCATAAGGTCGCCCCTGTGCACCGCCAGGCTCCACCCCATCGCCTCGAGCCCGAGTGCCCAGTCCAAGTCCCCAGGGTTTTCATGTAGCGTTCGAGGAGCACTCTACCCCTACCCCAAAGGCTGCTGAGCTCCCTGTCAAGGGCCCTGGAGTACCCCATAGGCCACCAGTGTCTCCTTGCAGGCCGCCTATGACTCTTTGGAGGCTATCCCCACCCAGCTAGAGGTCCGGGTCTGCACCCTATTTGCAGGCCTTCACTTCCTCCCACCTCTTGATCTCCAGTGCTGCCGCTCCCTGCCTCTTACACACTTGGGTGCACTTATGATGCTGGGCACAAGTGTGGTGAAGTCTCCCCCACCCATACTCCCTGAGGTGGTCCAGGGGGTGTACTAAGTTTAGTTGTTAGTTTTAGGAGACACCTGGAGGAGTTTCTCGGGTCTCCTGTGTATAGCATATTGTCATCTCTCGAGCTCCAGGACTGCTGCTTTACGTATAATTTGTCTCTATGGGTTCATAGAAGGTTCATATTTGCAAGCAGTATGAAGTCCCTCTTGGTGCTCATAATAGTAGTTTAGAGTGGGTCCTGAAGCCCGTGGACTCAGCCTGTTGCTGTCTGGAACACATGTTGGGTGATTGGTCCCACCCGAGACCCACTCAACCCTTACGGCGATGGCTCAATGCTGAGACATAATGGCACCTAGCTCTCCTTTCCCAGAAACCCCTGTGGTTTCTCCTACCCATCTGCCCTCACCAAAGCCTGCGTGCACCAAAGATAATCCAGTTCCTCCTTACTACGACACCCAGAACCACCTAGGTCAGCTACCCTGTGGCCCCTCCCCTCGGAGTGCTTATAGGCTCCAACCCTGTTCTTTGTCTGCAGAGAGCCAGCACAGCTGTTCTGGTGCTGACTCTCTCTGTGCCTGCATTAAACTTTTATCTCTTTGGGTTTATCTCTCTCTCCTTATCTGCACTGTGCTAGATCCAGTGCCTAATTTGCACTCAATTATTGGGCATGAGGGCTGTTAAGTCTCAAGGTGTTCACAGAGGGGCTCAGGATGGGACTCAGAGCCTGGTAATTTAGCTTGTGCTTCCTGCTTGGTTGGAGTGAGAAGGGGGTGGGGTCATCTCTCCCCGCTCCATCTGCACCTCACTCTTGCTGGTGTGTTCCAATTACTGTTTGTTCATTGGCTGGGTCCACGGGAATTGCCATGGCCCAAGGGTCATTTCTGTTGCTTTCTGCTGCTCTCTGCTGGTAGTCACCCTCACAGGGGAGAGGTAGCAGGTCCCAGCCTTGGGGCAGGCGCAGAGCTGGGTGTGGCAAGCTATGTACTGGTTGAGTTGTCTCCACCTTGACTCCAGGTGCTGATTAGAGGAGGTCACTGCAGAGTGGGCATGCTATTTTAGTGGCTGTTGTACCTTTTCATCATCAAGCTAGGTTTGACAACACCTCCTAATTGCTGCTGCTTCCTTTCCAGGTTGTGCTTTCCCCACTCTGGTTTTGGCCCAACTCTTGGAATTTCGCTCGCCTCAGGCTGAGTCAGGAGGCTCCCTCAAGCATGGGCTTCCGAAGCTGAAGCTGCAAGTGTAGGAATGAGGGAGTGGATGAGGGTGTGTATGGAGTGGTGACTCTCTCTTTTCCTCCTCCTCTTCCTCTAGCTATGACATGGCTGCTGCCCAAGCTGTTCCTCAGGGAGGGATCTTGTTTACTCTTTCTGAGGGCTTCAGTTCTCATTTCAAATCTCTTTTAGTACTAGGGGACCCACTTCTCTTCTTCTTGTCTTTCTCATGTTGCTATAATCCAATGTCTGGATGGTGATCCTCCAGGAGGATCTTTCTATGCTGCTTACCTAGTCACCATCTTCCCAGAGCAATTTAAATGGAAATGTCCAGTGATCTCCTGAAGGTTGCCATGGTAAGGTCAGTGTGTCAATAATGTCAAGATACCTAGAATGCCTTCTTTCTGTAGCTCTGGGCTTCATGAGGCTTCAGCTGGTTTCTGCTTTCTATCAGGCCTTGGTCCTCTAGTCCATTGCTGATATGGCTGCTTCTACTGACCCACGACCGCCGCTCCTCTCTGGGGTCATGTGCCAGGGAGCTCAGAGGTCCGGCACTGAGGGTGGTGGCTGAGGGAGCACAATCTGGGATGCAGCGGCTGGGCTGCAGTGGCGGTGGGGCCGCAGTGTGCCCTCACTGGACATATTTCTAAATACTTTTGAGGTGCTAAGTTTCATTTGCATTTAACATTGCGAATTTTGTTTGCAGACTGAGGCTACCAAAATAAACATTTGGCTGAGGCAGGAGAATCGCAAGTTTAAGTTCAGCCTGGGCAACCATTATTCCACTGGGGATCCAGTTGGATTTTGATGAACTATACTGGCTGGGCAGGAGGAGGAGTTAAAAGAATTTTAGATGGCCTTTCCAATCACATTTTTTTCTTCTGGTACTGGGGATTAAATCTAGGGTCTTTGCACCGAGTTCTCACTCTTTTAAGTTTTTAGATAGGGTCTTGCTAGTCACTGAGTTGCCCACACTGGGACCAAACTTCCTGTCTTCCTGCCTCAGTCTCCCAGAATGCTGGGATTACAGGTATATACCTCCACACTTGGCTCCTAATGGCCTTTACTCTGTGGGTTAGCAAACCAGTATGAAGGTTCTGCCAGCTGGGACACGTGTCCACATGGACCCATGGCAGACTTAACTTGGGCTAGGAATCCATCTACCCCCTGGCATCCAGTAACATCATCTCTACAGGGCCCTGATGAATGGTATCTCTTGAGTCCTCTTGGGTGGCCATTCCAGGGTTGGGATGGATCGCCTCTCAGATTTGGTCTTGCTGGGAGTCAAGTCTGATGCCATCACAGACACTCACTAGGAGGTATCCTGGAGGTACTGATGATCCAAACCAGGGCCTGGCACATGCCAGGCAAAGCTCTGCCACTGAACTACAGCTGTAGCCCAAGACATTTTTTTTACACAGTGAGGCTTTTAGGGGAGAGCAGGGCAGATTCTCCAGCTGATCTGAAGATGGATTAAGGGAGCTGGGAAAGGAGACTGGCTTGGGGCTGGCATGGTGGCGAGGAGGCAGCTGAGTGTGGTTCCCTATGTGCTCACAGGATGTGTATGAATGTTTTTTCCCAGTACCGGGGATGGAACCCAGGGATTTTCACCTGCTAGGCAAGACCTCTAACCCTTGAGGTACCCCTGGCACAGGATGGTGTAATTTTTTTTCAGTACTGGGAATTGAACCCAGGGCCTTTGCACTGAGCTACGTCCCTAGCCCATTTTTAATTTTTAATTTTGATACACATCTTGCTAAATTACCTAGGCTGGGCTGCAGCTTTGATCATCCTGCCTCAGCCTCCCAGAGTAATGGGACTACGGGGGCGTGCCACTGTGCCTGGCTGGCTCGTGTGCTTTGAATGTCCTGTTTGTGACCGAGAATGGAGCACCTAGGATTTCTTCTCAGTTTCTCCAGTGTGGGTGCCCAGGGGAAAAGAAAGAGTGGGATTTATCTATTCATTTATTTTTCTTTTATTTGAGACAGAGTCTAGCTCTGCAGTTCAGGCTGGCCTTGAGTTCACTTCATAGCCCAGGCTGGTCTTGAACTTGCAACGATCCTCCTGCCTCACCCTCCTGAGTGCTGGGATTATAGTTATATGCCAACCATGCCTGGCTAGGGTGAGATTTAAAAGCTTTCAGCACTATCTAATAAGTAACCCCAGTGTTTTCTGCGCTCACTCAAGAATACTTCTGGCACTGGGTGTGTGTGGTATTCTCAACAGAAGCAGTTCCTCAGCAGATGCCAGCTTGTCCTAGAATTCAGTTCAGTCTGATGTGTCCGCCTGGAGGCAAAGTCAGATCCCCCTGGGATGGGCCCCATCTCACAGCGGCTGCTGCCTCCCCTCTCTGTCATGTCCTGCCTTCACAACTGCCGCGAGTGATCCCTGGCCTATTTAGTTTGGACCCAGTGCTCAGTAGTTCCCTGTAAGGTTGAGGCTCTCTCCTTCTGGAAGAAAATATTTTCTGAGATTTTTTTTTGGGTGGGGGCAGTATCAGGGTTTGAGTTCACAGCCTTCACGTTGTGCTACACCCTTAGCCCTTTAAAAATTTTTTTATTTACCTGGGTGTGGTGGCACATGCCTGTAATCCCAGCACTGGTGAGGCCAAGGCAGGAGGATTGCTGTGAGTTCAAGAGCAGCCTGCCTTACAAAGTGAGCTCAAGGCCGGACTGAACTGCATAGTGAGACCCTGTCTCAAAAAGAAAAAAAAAAAAAAAAGGAAAAAAATGTTATGTAGAGACAGGGTCTCCCTCAATTGCCCAGACTGGACTGTCAGACTTTTTTGTTTTTTTAAAACTAAGATTCTCCAGGCACCCCTTGCAAGCTACCCCAGTCTTTCTGGGTGCCCCTGTGCTGCTTATGTTCCAGTGTCTGCTGGGCAGTGCCCCTCGTGTCTGGAGGTGCTCAGTTCTCTCGCCCTCCCTGAGGCAGAATCCTGCTAGCTGTGTAATCCCATCCACTGCAGGTGTTGCTCTTGGAGGTAAGGATCTCTGCTGGGGGAGTCTGTAAGATTCACAAGATGTATCTGCTTGTCCTTCTCCCACCTCTCATTTCCTGTGTCTGTTGTTTTTCAACAGAGTAATTTTTTTCAATTCTATTCACAGCAAAATTGACAGGAAGGCACAGACAACTCTGAAACATCTCCTGGCTCACAGATTGCCTCCTCCACTATCAATAGCTGGTGCAAGACAGGTGTATTTGTCACAATTAATGAATCGACATGGATACATCAGTGTTGCCCAAAGTCTGCACTTTGCATGAGGTCTCACTCTTGTGCACAACATATGGGTTTGTTTTTAATTAATTAATTAATTAAATTAATTTTGAGATAGGGTCTCGTTACATAGTTCAGGGCTTTTAAACTCACTATGTAGCCCAGGCTAGCCTTGATCTCACGGCAATCCTCCTGCCTCAGCCTCCCAGCTTCCTGCTGGGACTACAGGGCTGCACCACCACACCCGACCAATGTATGAATTTGGACAACTGTCCAGTGACATGTACCCACCGCTGTAGTACCCCAGAGTATTTGCTCTGCTCTGACTACCCTGAGAACCCTCTGTGTTCTGCCTGCTCATCCTTCCTTCCCCTCAAGCCCTGGCAAAGGCCGATCCTTTACTTTCTCAATCGTTCTGTCTTTTCCAGAATGTTTTAGGATTGGAACTGTGTAGTATGTAGACTTTTCAGATTGGCTTTTTCACTTATTAATAAACATGTACGTAGTTCTCCTTCATGTCTTCCATGTCTTCATGTCTTCTACCTGTCTTACTTTCTCTCTGTCTCTCTCTTTCTTTCATCCTAGGGATGGAACCCAGGGCCTTGAACATCCCAGGCAGCTGCTTTACTGCTCAGCTACACCTCTAGTCTTTCCTATATGCTGTGTGTGTGTGTGTGTGCGCGCGCACGCGTGTGTATGTTGTTGTCGTGCCAGGGGGCAGAACCTAGGGCCTAGGTACTGAACAAACCCCCAATCTCTTTTCTTCTTTCTCTCTCTCTCTCTTTTTTTTTTTTGAGACAGGGTCTTGCTAAATTGCTAAGGTACTCAGACTGAGCTCCAAATTGAGATCCCGCCTTGGTCTTTTAGAGTGCTGGGATTACAGGCACATGCCACCATGCAATGCTCAGTTCTTTTTTTCACTTTTTAAATGGCTATCCTAGAATTTACAACTAATTCAAGGTACTTTTAAGAAACACTGTAACATTTCACGAGTATTATATCTTATGGTAACAAAATAATTGGGGAAATGGTAAGGGGCAACAACTTCGCCTCTCCAAGACGTGGAATCCAGACAGTGTAAAACAACAACTTGGCAAAAAAAGAAAAAAAAAGGAGAAGAAAATCCATGTGAACCTGGAAGGAACTGACAGGAAAATTACAAGCTACAGAAAAATTGAAGAGGGAAAACACAAGGTAGAGAAGGGGCCAAAACAGCCTGGCCTTTTCCCCAGTGCCCAGTTTTCAGTGTGTGGGAAAGGGAGACTGAATCTGCGGAAACAGAGTGAAGGCTGGGGACTCCAGGAGGTCCCAGGGAGAAGCATAGTGGTGGAACAGACTGGCGATTACTGTGACCTGCAGGGATGGCATGGGGCCGTGCTGCCATGGGAGTTCATTGACAGGCAACAGTGGGTGCAACATTCCAGTCCAGGTGCCCACTATACCCCTGGAGAGGGCATGGACATGAGCACTGGGAAAGGCTGGAGTTTTTGAACCCTAGACTCAGAGCAGTTGTGGGATAGCTTCACTTCAAGTTCCTGGTGTGGCACTCCCACAGTGACTGGGTGAGACATAGTCCTAAGAGGTAGCTGAGATCAGAAAGAGACCCCCTGAGGGGTTTGAGCTCAGCTGGAAAGGACAGACACACGTCCATCCCATTCCTGCCAGGGGTCAGACACAGCCAAAGTTGCTCTGGATTTGAAAGTCACAGCATTGGCACCCTTGCAGTACTGTCTGCTGGTGACTGGCGCCTGCATCCAACATAGATCTGGGGTCTGACTGCCTTCTTTATTCACCAACATGAGTAGGCACACATCTTAATGTGGGAGACTGCCACAGCTTGGGAAAAGCAGAGAGACCTCAGAGAATTGCTAGACTCAAACACTGCAGTTCCTGGAAGAAAAACCACACATTCAGTATCACAGAGAAAAATCATTTTTCTTTTCTTTTTTCTTATTCACTAGTTTATTGAAGTTTGGGGAAGTTTTCTTTGTGTTTTTTCCTTGCTTTTTAAAAAATCTCTTCCTTTTTGGTTTTTAAGACAGTGTCTGTGCAGGTCTGCACAGGTCTGACAGGGTTTGCACAGGTCTGTGCAGTCAGGCTGCCCTTGAGCCCACTTTATAGCCCATGCTGGCTTCAAACTTGCAATGATCCTCCTGCCTCAGCCTTCTGAGTGCTGGGATTACAGGTATGCACCACCACGCCAGGCCAAATTCTCTTTCTCTTCTTTTTTTTCCTTTTATTCTTTTAACTTTTCCCCATTAATATTTTTCTGTGTGTTCCATATATAATTTCTTTTTTCTTTTATTTTCTATTTCTTGTCAGTGTTTTATGTTACCTTTAGTTAATTCTATAAATATCCTACTCTCCAATAGGAACCTTTTCCCTACTTTTCTCTCCTCCTCTTTCTCTTCCTCCTCCTTATATCTTGTAGTTCAATGTTTCAAATTTTTCTTATATTCCCTGTCCCAAACCCCCATCTCTTAAATAGTATAACCATTAAGCTTTATTACTCTTTACATAGTTAACTCTATAAAATTACTTTGATTGTTTGAAATTCTGTATCATTTTTATTGTTTCTGTGTTGTTTTGTTTATGTCTTTGTATTTGTGAATTTGTTTTTGCTCTTTTCTCTTTAAAATAAAAAAATAAAATTACTGTTGAAATGTTTTCTATCATTAGCAGAGATATAGCTGTCACATGTAGTTCACATTAGCTGTAACTCAACACCTGGATTGTCTTAGTATTTATACCATAATTGTGGATCTTTCTCCTAGGGTTAAGAGTGGTGTATAATTGGTTCTTATAGTATGTTTGTTTGGTTTTTGTCTTTTTGAGATGGAGTCTCGCTATGCAGCTCAGGCTGGACTTGAGCTCACTTTGTAGACCAGGCTGGTCTCAAACTTGCAAAGATCCTCCTGCCTCAGCCTCCTGAGTGCTGGGATTACAGGCGTGCGCCACCACGCCCAGCTTTCTTATGGTATGTATGTTAATGTCCAATTTGTTGTAGACAATACTTCCATAGCTGATTTGCTTGCTATTGCCAGGGTTGAATAATTTTTGCTACCAGTGGGTTTTCTCTGGAAGCCAATATCTAGTTTAGACATTAACAATACCGGGGTTCATTCCCAGAGAACCAGGTGTTGGGCCAGTTACACTGCATCCTCCCCTCCCAAATTAACCCAGGTGATTGGATTACGGGGCTGAGGAAAAGACTAGAACATCATTGAAAAGTGACTAACTAAACAGATCTGTGTATGTCATTACTTTTATTGTTACTGAGACAAAATACCCAACATCCACAAGTTAAAGGAGGAAAAGGGCCAGAGATGTAGCTCAGCAGGCACAAGTGCCTGCCTAGCAAGCACAAGGTCCTGAGCTTGATTCCCGGTTACCCTCCACAAAAGGAAGAAAGTTTTCTTTCAGCTCATAGTTGGTGGAAGTTTCAGTCCATAGCTGGCTCTAAGGAGAGTGTCATGGAAGCATGGGAGAGGGGCATCACGGAGAAGAAACAGCTCATGACAGGGAAAGCAGGAGGCACCAGGCAGCACCACGCGGTAAGCCTCCTTTGTCCTTTTATCCCATCTAGGCTACAAACCTTTTAGTTGGTGCCACCCACACCCAGTGGGCAGGCGGGGTGGGGGAGGGGGCTTCCCATTCCCCACAATCAGAGCTATGATAAAACAATTAGTGGACTAATGCAGCACCACACACTCTTAGTCCTAGTATCATACCTTTAATCCACATTCACACACCCTAGCTCCAGAATGTTGGGGACCACTGCAAAGTGGCTCTGAGCAGGATTTAATATTAAGCAACTGGCTTTCCGTGTTTACTTGTGAGTTGTCTGAAGTTTACGTACCTTGTCTGACAAGGCTACAGCTGAGGACATTTGGATCCAGCCCCAGTTACCTACAAGGACACTGCAGCTGCAGGCTCCCCACTCCTACAATAAACACCAATCTACAGATACAGGAGTTCTCCTGATGACATAATTTACTACTTGGGAAAATTCTTCCAAGGTCTTGCGAGATTCCCGCATTTTCTTGAGTATCCTCCTCCTTTGTTTGAAAACCAAATGAATACAGGCTGCCCGGAGGAGTCTTTGGCTAAATTCAGAGAATACTGAAGCTGTAAGAAAGTTAGTCCCTCCTGGAGCCCTGAAATCATTTCCATTGTCTCATTTATTTAAGCCTTTGCCAGCCACTCACTTGGGAGATTGTGGGCCTGATCAGCCTGCAATAACTTAGGGTTATTTAACCCGGTTTTCGATAACAAAAGCCTCCAGAAAGCCCACCTATGAGCCCATGAAGATTTGGAGGGGCATCTAGATACAAGCCGTGACACTATACTAGCAATAAAGTCCAGTATAAACACTCACAAACCACAGCATCAAGCAAGACACACAAAAACAACAGAAACCTGAGACGACAGGACAACAAAGTACCTCCCAAAACTCCCAACTCCCACAAATCCAAGTGGACCATAGACCAAAAAACAACAACACAAAAACCCATTGAGTTCAATTCCTGGTACCAAACAAACACACAAAGAAACAAAATGAGGCATAGAGGGGGTGAATACCATAAGCCACACCCAAATATCTTGAAAAGATAACAGAGAAGGTTAGAAAACAGATCAAAGAGGTATTAAGCAGGATCACATAAAAGATAACTAAACACATAATGGAAGTAATAATCAAAGTGATCAATGAGCTTTCCAAAGACACTAATAAAAAGCTGGCTGAGTGAAACAAAATGATATAAAACACGAATGACCATGTTAGTAAAGTATTAGCATCTATGCAAAGGTTTTAATCCGAAATCCAGGAGACTGAAAATTATATTAAAAGTACAGGCAGCAGAAGCAACCAATGTGAGGACAGAATTTCAGAATTAGAAGACATGGATGTCTTTAAAGACCAACTACTCAATGATAACTTGAAAACAAGAGAAGATGAGAAATAGATCTAACAGCTGCTAGGCAACGCACAGAAAGCTAACCTAAGAGTAACTGGGATAAGTAAAAAATCAGATGGCAGCACAAAAGGCATAAAAAAGCCTGTCCACAGAAATAATAGCAGAAAATTTCCCAAGTATAGGGAAAAAAATAAACATACATATAAATGAGGCATATAGAACCCCAAATAGCTGTAACAGAAAACCTCTCTACGTGACATCATAGCCTTTTGAGGAAACTTGCCCAGCCCTGCAAACCCTTGTAAGCATTGGCTAATATAAGAAAATATGTAAAACTCTTGAAAACATAGGCATAGGCAAGAACTTTCTGAACAGAACCTCAGGTGCACAAGAAATTATACCAAGAATCAACAAATGAGGTCATGTAGAATTAAAAACTTCTGCACAGCAAAAGAAACAACCAAAAGAATGAAGAGACAACCTATGGAATGGGAAAAAAATTTGCTAGCTACTAAAAGGACTAATATTTACAATATATAGAGAACTAAAAAATTATACCCCTCCAATTTAAAGACCTAATAAAAAAGTAGGCATCTGAAATGAATAGATATTTCTCAGGTGAAGAAGTATGAACAGCCAATAAATACATGAAAAAATTGTTCAACATTGCTGGCCATACAAGAAATGCAAATTAGGATAACACTGAGATTCCATCTCACTGCAGAAAGAATGGCTATCATCAAAAAATCAAATAACAGAGGCAGGAGAGGCCATGTGGGAAAAGGAACACTTCCTCATTGTTGGTGGAAGCGTAACCTGGTATAACTGTTGCGGAATCTGTACCAAACCAGGTGGAAAATGCTTTCCACCCAGGAGTTGGAAGGCAGCTTTTATTTCTGCTGGCAGACTCATGGGAACCGGGTCCAAATCACCAGCTCTGGCTTAGAGTAAAATAGCAACTTACATACATTTTGTAAGCAGAAAGTAGAGAGTTGATAATGGGTTAGTCTATAATTGGTTACATATATTTAGTCGCACATTGTCAGGCAGATGTGTCTGGGGCAGGTTTAATGAGAGGGAGCTGTTCATCATGAGGCAGGAAGGTCTCAGGGAAGTCATGGTCCAGGCGAGAGGGTAAGATTTAGTGTGACCTTGTCAGGGCTAGTCTGTCTCAGATAGATAGACCTTGAAATAGGCTAGCAAAATAGGGTATGTGTGCAGGCTATTGTGCAGCTGGTTAGACAGAGCTGAGTCAAATTATCTCTGAGTTGCAGCTGTGTAGTAGTCAAGACTGGCTGAGT
The DNA here is from genome assembly GCA_004027595.1 of Dinomys branickii. Lineage (NCBI taxonomy): Eukaryota > Metazoa > Chordata > Mammalia > Rodentia > Dinomyidae > Dinomys > Dinomys branickii. The sequence continues at coordinate 3,785 of PVLD010023795.1, read as the reverse complement.
CTGGTGGCCCAATTATGAAGCTACAGTTTTACAATTGTTTCTATTATGTATATTCCCTCCTGTTTTTTTGTAGGGAAGATTCTTTTTCCTCAGTTTTAGGAAGCTGATAGGAGGGGGTAGTCCTTAGGAGGAGTTGGCAATATATTGCCTCAAAGTGCTCAGACAGAAATTGGGTTAGGATGCAAGTCACACAGGGATCCAGGAGGAGGAGAGATCTCTAGTGTCATTTTTGGTGTGCTCAGGTTTGAAGTTTGTGAGAACCTTGGTGGTGGGGACTTGAATAGTGGGAATAAAGACCTTTTGTATGTGAACTGACATTGCAGGATCTATTCCTGTGCCATCCACTCAGATGATTAAAAAGATTCTGTTGCCCAGACAGTGTCATTGGGGTTACATACATGATGCTGAGTGGGATTACAGGTGCCCTTCTTGCAGTCTGAGGGGCCTAGGGGCTGAGTGAGGGGATGTCTTCCATTGCAAGGAGGGCTTACCCAGACCTGTCCTACATACCGATTTCAGGGTTTTTCTTCTCCAGAGCAACATATATTGGCACATTTCCAGCCACCACAGTACCAGTAGTGGATGTTATTACACATATCAAAAGCATTTTGACCAACTGTTGTGAAAGGGGGTTCTTGCCAACCTTGACAAACATTTATTGTTAGTTCGGTGAGTCTGTTCCCAAAGCAGGTCAGCACATCCTGTGTAGTAACTATTGATCTCATTGTAGGGATAGGCATCAAAATACAAGGACACATTAGGTTAGTGCAGGTCCTACCTAGTATGGTTGAGGAGACTTTGAGTACCACCCAAACAGGCTTGGAGACTCCCAGTCTCCTCCCTTAGATACATTACCCAAAGGAAAGTCATTTTAGTTCCAAACCAGAGATACTTGAGGGTGGGCAATCCAATAGTTATACAAATGTAGAAAAGGACAAAAGCAACATTTTGGGATCTCTCCATTCCTCTGGGGTTACAGTCCACAGTCCCAGGGCAAGCATACAGATTAATAAAAGGAGCCAGAAACCAAACAGAATAGCAATACATGAGTTTTAGGTCTCTGGGGTGTGGTGACTGATCATCCTTCAGCCGTGCATTGAGTAGTCAGCTTTCTGAGTGATGAGGACAAGGCTTTGAGTACATTGTCCTTTCAGGGTGGTCTTCAAGGGGGCCAACTCATCAGGGTAGGCCTTCCAGCAGTCATCAGGATGAGCCTGCTTGATTCTGCAGTGATGAATCTAGGGGTATCTCTCTGCCAATTTTATTTCTTTTATCTTTGGCTCAGTTGAGAGCCTGTATGAGTGCCCAGAGTTTAGTTTGTGGGGAAGACCAGTTCTGCGAAAGAGACCCAGCTAGGAGCACCTCTTCCACAGTGATGACTACATAGCCAGTCCTATAGTGTCCATTTTTAATGGAGCTACTTCCACCTGTGAACAGGGTGTGCTCAGCATCTGTTAAGGGTTTTATCTGGAGGTTGGGCCAGCTAGCTTGTCAATCAGTGCAAGATAGTCAGGGTCTGGTTGTCCGAGCTCTGTGGGCAGGTAGGTGGCTGGATTTAGTGCCTTTATTGACTGGAATGAGAGTGGGGGATTTCCAGCAAACTTCTTTGGTACTGGGTGACACAGCTGTTTGAGAACCAACAGTGTCTCTGTCGAGGAGCTCAAGAACAGCAGGTGGTACCTGAACAGTCAGATTTTGTTCCAAAGTCCATTCTTTTGCCTTCTTCTTGGGGTGGGGGTGATAACAGCAAGCGCTCACAAACAAGAAGGCCATCCTTCTGATACCAAGTTCAGAGTTTTTGACAGGTAGGGAACTGGACTTTTCCAGGCTTCCATTTGGTTTAAGACTTCTGAGGGAACATTTTTTTTTTATGAACAAACAAGTTGAAAGGGCAGTTTACATCTGAGATTTTGAGGGCTGAGGCAGAGGCTAAAGCCCTTTTGGTCTGTTTAAAGCCTTTAGTCTCTTCTAGGGTGTGACTCTATCTCTCTTTTGGATGGTTTAATGATTACAATTTTATCTAAATATCAAGCACTTTGGAATATAAAGTAAAGCAAAGGACAGTTATTTTTATCAATTATGGTCATCTTAGTAGATGAATCCCTGTAGAATGTTAACAGCAGTTATATAGTTTTGCAAAGAAAACTTGAGATCAAAAGCCACATGTAATATTTCAGCATGGCCACCATGATGACATTTTTTGTAATATACTTAAACATCCAACTTAGTATGGAACAGAGTGACACGCAGCATATACATCACATACATTTTTTCATCACCTACATTTTTAAAGGCTATTATTTGACTGTAATCTCATGTTGATTTGACCATTTCCCTCATGGAAGTTATTTGGAGGAACAACCCAAGCTCTGTCGGATGAACCAGTGACCATATATGTATTTATTTTCTTTAATAAATTACTTTCCCAAACTTTTCTCGATGTTCATAAGCTTTTTAGTCTTGTCATTATCTTTCTTTTTAATCCCTTTAGCAGGACAAGGCTTTTTTTTTTTTTGACATAAGAACAGTTTGATTTTAATCACATCACATTTGTGTAGTAATCCATTTAAAGAGATTTCAAAATGCTTTATGCTAAACTCTGTTTCCCTCTAAACAGAGCAGCAGGCAGTCTTGGTGGATGGGAAAACCTGCACTGAGCTAGGGGCACAGCCCATGAACCAGGCCGACACTGGAGCTTTGTAACAAGCAGGGTGAGCTGTTCATTCTAGCACTACACAGGGGCAAGTGTAAGATCACACAACTTATGTTTATTCACTTTAGGGAAGAATAACTTAAAAGATAGAAATCGGTCGTGTACTATATGCGTTGAAAAACTGATGATACAATAAATGAAACCTGTCCAGGCTCCAACTACCAATAGGCGACACTAGCGGTGAGCCTGGGGGTCGTGGAATTGGAGTCATCACTCACCCCTTCCCGTGAACATCTCAGCTCTTTCCCCAGGAAGAGGCAGATTAACTAAAAGTAGCTCTGGGAGCTGTTAGTTTATATCTTCATCTAAAACTAGTATTTGAAAAAAAATAAAACTAGTATTTGATGAACGGAGCAAATGTGAGCATTTCACCCACTACTTTTCTACTCATTTGCAAATTGGCCAGGTGACGTGTTTAGGCAAATGTTAACATCACAGTGAGCAATGTCTTGTTAAGATATTGTCTCATTAATATTTGGTGACTTTCTCCAAGTATGAACAGTAGGTAAAATCTGAAAAGGACGCATATAGTAACAAAGAATAAACTGTAATTGAAGGCAAAGAAACTATAACTAGATGAAGTCTCAACATAGCTTACTCAAACACCATCAGAATAAGCGTCACATTTAGGAGAGCCTATCTCAGGAGAAAACATATTCTGTCTCCTCTGGCCTCTCCATACTTGGTGTAGGTTTGCCCAGAATTGACTTCAAAAGGGGAGTATTTCATCTCCTTAAAAAGTTTACTTTCTTTTGTTGGGGATATAGCTCAGTGGCATAAGTGCCTGCCTGGCAAGTGTGAGGTCCTGAGTTCGATTCCCAGTACCAAAAAAAAGTCAGATAAAAAAAAGTTTACCTTTTTAAAATCACTTTAGGGACTTCCGGGAAGATGGCGACCAGGTGAGCAGCAAGGGAGCGATCCTCCTTAATAAACACCACCAGCTCGAGACAGACTTGGCGAGCGTGAATGCCGGGACCTCGGCTGGGAAGTTCAAACTGGGCGTATTTCTCTGAGATGCCGGGGGAGATGCGGTAGGGCGGACCAGGCTGCCGTGGCGAGACGTGGGAAAGCC